>JAWPHD010006723.1:0-140112 GCA_037043455.1 Cyrtodaria siliqua | reverse complement strand
CCTGGATTTTGTGCACAACATGTCATCTTGTTATGGTTATTATTCGTGCCAAGTTATTTACAATCCATACATGGACGTCGGAGTTATAGCCTGGACAAGACTCATAAAAACATTCATAAGTATGGCTATATAAGCCAACATTGATCTTAAAGTTTGACCTTGACCTTCAGGGTACGGCCCTGGGTTTTGTGCGCGACACGTTGTCTAGTGGTGATCACTTGTGCCAAGTTATTTTAAAATCCCTCAGTGGACACCAGACATAGACCGGACACTGCCATGAATACATTCATTACTATGCGTATATATGCCAAATTTGAACTATGTGACCTTGATCTTGAAGGTAGGGGGCCTGGGTTTTGCGCACGACACGTCGTTTAGCTGCGGCGATCATGTGTGCCAAGTTTTCTTAAAATCCCTCCATGGACTTCAGTGTTATTGATCGGACACGACCGGACGGACGGAAGGACGGACATCGACCAAACCTTTAGTCCCCTCCTTCTTCGAAAATAAGGTAAATATTATCTTACATTTTCAACACAAGAAGAAAACCAGGATCAGTTCATTTACGTTTCATTCTCAACACAAACAGAAGAAAACCAAAATCAGTTTACCTAATTGCAATCACTCACATTACATTCTCAACCCAAGAATAAATCCAGCAACATTTCACTCACATTACAATCTCGGCTTAAGAAGCAAACCAGGAACAGTTGACCGACAGTAGTATAGATACTGGGGGTACCAGGCCAGTTTCCCCCTCGCGGGGAACGAGAAAAACTAGTGAAATATGCCAGGGAGGACTCAAGCATAACTCTCATTCACACCAAGATCTAAATGCAAGTCACGCCTAAATCAACACCAACATATTTCAACAGTTTTCTCAAGCACCCCGCTCTGGGAAACTCGCCTGATACTCCCAGTAACTATATCAACCCGGTTTGTCATTTTAATAACATAACATTTGCAACTCATTAAGCAAAGTCAGACGGAACCGGACAGTAGTCTTCATCATCGCTCTGCATATAATGTTTTACTTGTATGCTAACGTATCTTGTCCGTTATCTAGTATGTACCGTTTATCATCATAAGCTGATAAACTTCTTTTATTTATTGCATAGTTGCTTATGTTATGCTTTTGAGATCTAATAACTTTCATCTCATGATGAGCTTCTGTTGTCGAAAGCAAAATCTTTTTTTGTAATCATCATGTGCTTTCTGTTTTTTAACAACACACTTTTTAACACCCTTACATTTCTTTGTACTAACCTCATTATCTAGCACATACGAATATAGTTTACTTCGCAACCCAACAAATTCAATAATGGGTATTCCACAAGTTTCATCTTTCATCTTGCCAATAACCTTTTTATTATCATTAAAATGAAACTTGACTTTTTGGATCATAATCACAATTATCAAACAGTTCTTTATCCTTGTAAAAGTCTGCATACACATTTTTTGTTTTTATTTCATAACACAAGGAATCGTTATCAGTAAATAATAATTTAGCTTTTTTATCATATTTGTTTTTGATATAGTTGTAATGGAAATCATACATCAAATATTTTGACAAGTCTAAAATACACATACCAACATAAACAGGACGATTCAAAACTAATCGTTCTTTTATTTTGTTTATGGCAAACACATTTTTATTAAACATTTTACAAGAAATAAATGAAGGCCTTCCTGCATATTTTAAAAGGATCTCCTCGTCATGAGTCAATTTAACATTAATTATTTTTCTCAAATTTTCCATAGTTTTACCAAAAACTGAATTGTTCATCAGTTTGAAGAAATCCTTTTCAACAGCATTTTTACCAGCTGTTCTCTTGGCAGTAGTATAACAGTCTATGTATATCTTCAGCCACTCTGATTCATCAAACTGTAGTATTCGATGTATTTTTGTTACCTTCAATCCAAGCTTTTTATACAATTCTAAGTTTCTAAAATGCACGACATACTTTTCTTTATTTTTCAACGTCGTAACAAGTTTATTAACATTAAAATGTCCTAAATTAAACTTTTGTTTTAAACTTTTACAATAGTCTGACAACCACTCATCTTTGATATTTAAACTTTCCGGGGCAGAGGATAATCATTATGTGAGTCATGCAGTTTCTCAGGATACTCGATATCGCACTCAACAATGTAATTTGATTTTCCTTTTTCAAACTTATCAACCCACTTAAAGTTGCCAGTAGGTAACGGTTGACATATAGCCCACCCATACAAGTTATTAGCATCGAGATATATTATGTACTTGCTTTCTTTTTCCTTGTCATAGTTTTTCATATATTTATTGTTAGCCTGTGAATATCTGTTTGCAATATAACTCGTACCGCCTCTTAATCCTTTTCCTACAAACAAATATTGATCAATATCTGTTATTAAATCAAGCTGGATACCAGTCATCTTAAGGCATGCATCCCAAGCTAAACCAGGACTGCTGAAGTAATGACATGGATCTAATTTGTAATACTCAATGCACATTTTTCTAAAGTTTTCAAAAACATCTGTCAGCAACAGCACATCAGTCTTAAGATACAAATCATGATATTCTCCCATATTTTTCAATCTTAAATGTTTTCCATATTTTTTTAGCATGATCATAATCTGCATCTGAAATATGCTCATCATTAAATTGAGAATAAAAGCTATATTTGCCAGGTAACTAGTATCCTCGAAGCGTTCAAAACTGTTCATGTAATCATAAGGATAAACACCTTTTCGTTTTATTAATTCTAGCTTATCATCAAAGTATTTCTGAGAGGTGTATTGAAACGAAGGGATGTTTTTTACAAAATTTTCTAATGATTGAGACATAAACTGAAAACTGTCAATAAACACCAAACTTTGTCCTAACATAAAAGCCATGTACTTTTCCATGTTATTTGGTATAACATTTATGTTTTGTTTAAACTCCGATGTGTTGCATTATAAAGTGAGAATCATATCCTCTCAAGTTATGAAACACAACAGGCATTTTTCTAGTCAACCTGGAATTAATATTACATATGTCATGAGCGCTACCTCTATACTTTCCAGTTATATGACAATGGTCCCTGACTTTTCTGATCGAGTTTTTGTATGCCACTGTATAACCCGCGTCACCTTTTTTGAGAGTTGTTGCAAAACCATTACCACAAATATGACATGATTTAGATTTTTGGAATTTAGCTTCTTCTTCCTGCGACATTACTAGATGTTTTTTAAAGTTTGCATTCATAGTTTTCTTGCACCACTTTTCTTCTTCTATCATTTTTTCTAAAAACTTGTAAACAGCATTTGGTCCTCTATACGTTACAACTGGTTTTGAATATTGATCATCATAACAACAAACAGCATTATACCCATAACTGCAATCAGTATGCTTTTGATATGCTTCCGTATGTGACTTTTTAGGATTGTTTGATGCTGAAGAAATACTTTCGGTTACTGCTTCAAAATCAGCATATATAACAAACGGAACCATTAGCTGTCTGTCGTAGTTTTTAAACTTAACTTTTTCATCTTTGTTTGGCATCTCTACTGCTTGTTTTCCATTAAGTGAAAGACAAACAGGTTTATGTTTTTCCAGAACTCTTTCTAATGTAAAGCACTGCAAGCATGTTTTACAAAACCATTTTCTTTCCTTGTGTGCTGTTTGATTATACACCAAACTGTTAAAATCTTTTATCCACACATAATGATTTTTTTCTTTTTCGGTGATCAAAAGCATATCACATGTTTTCTTTGCTTTATTTTTTGATATGTACAAAGGGTATACTTGATTATCTTCATACCCAAATATGTTAAAACAAATGTTGTTTTGTTTTTCTATTTTTGGGATTTGTGTGATAGGTAACAGGACATGTAATTCCTTTATAATTTAGATCTCCAATATACTTTTTGTACTTTGTTATTCTTTGTGGTTTATTATTAACAGGAAATTCATAAGCCAAATGGCACCATCTGAAGCATTCGTTATCTTTTTCATTTTTTATATTTATTAATCCTTTTTTAGCATTAGCAAGTTCTTTTGGTAAATCCAAATAAGAGCTACCTCGTAAAGGCTTATACTTTATTCGATTTATATAGTGTGCGTATATTGTCTCAATTACCCAACCACTTCCCTCCCGAATCCAATTTCCAATTCTATTTATAATATATATTTCTTCCCGTGCTTTGTCTAATGCTTCTGGTATTTGATTTTTGTTTAATATTATTACAGCCTTTGAGGCAAAGTAAGCTGTTTTGTACACGGTTTCAGGACCTTTTCCTGTGCCTCCTGATAAGCTTTTTTTAAAAGTAAGTTTTAGATCAATGCTTAATTTAAATCCACCTGTTCTTTTTAGTTCTGCTCTGAGAAACTTTACAGCAGGATTGTGTGCTTTTTGTAGTTGAACAATCGGATCATTACTTAAATAACCATCTACTTTAAAAACCTTGCTATACTGTTTTGGGGATGTTTCAATTTCTCGGATACTCATTATTATAATATTACATAAGATTATTTCTTTAAGCCTATATTAATTAATAAATTAAATAACATTTTTTATTTAATATTTTCGCCCTCGTCGGCGTCCTCAACGGTAACCTCATAAACATATTCATTGGTGCCCTCGTTAGTAACCTCATCCAAGAGAGCATCTATTTCGTTATCCAGAAGAATGTCTAAGTATCTCCGAAAGCACTTTTCCTCAAGAACTCTATTATCTATCGTCTGACTTATTTTTACATGATATTTGCAGTATCTATCAAAATCAACAGTTTCAAGATTACCTCCAGCTGTCAGTGATTTTATTTTTATTCTGTATTTGCAATAGTTTATAAACTCGTCTTTATCAAAAACTTCTGCATCAATCATTTCTTTTAAACCTTCGACAAACGTTTTAAAATCTTCATAACATCCGGTATTAATATATCACATGTGGTTTTTCTAAAGTGCTAATCAGATCATTTTTAAACAACTCAACATCTTTAGACATTAATGTTAATTGTGTTTCATTGAAAATACTAATCTCTTTTTTTGCCAGATCTGTAAGAAGCTTTATAGCATCACTGCATTCAATATCAGTTTTTATTACCCAATCTTTTTTAAAAGCTGTAATATCATATGGCAATCGTTGCATGTGAACTGTTTCAAACTCTTTGATAAGTTCATTTGTCTTGGTTAAAAGAGCCTGCTCGTAATCAGCTACTTTTTTTGTAAACCTTTTGTTCCTCTTCAAAGTGCTTTCTTTCCTCTTCCGCATAACTGTAAATACTCATATATTAAATTAAAAAGTTTTTAGGAATGGTACTAAAATCTTTGATTTCCATAATCTCATTATCATCTACTATCTTTGATATGTATATCAATCGTCCACGTGTTAGATTGTTTTCTCAAAATTGTTTTTTCCAAAAGCCCAGCCATCCAATCTTTTTTAAAAGCTGCAATATTTGTTTCCAAGTGTCTCATACAAGTTTCCCTATGATCATCAATATCCTCTTTTATTTTATCTGTGAGAGCCTTTTCAAGGGTAGCTACTCCAAACAGTATAGTTTTTTCCTCATCAAAGTGTTTAATTTCTTCTTCTGCATAACTTCCCATATACTATAGATTACATTATTTGTATTTATCCATACATAATAATGTCAATTCCTTGGCTAAGTAAAACATCATAGTAGGCAATAAAAGAAACTTCGTATAAAGTTGGATGGTAACTGGTTGCCTCTGAAATTTGTTTCGTGCACAAAGAACGTAGTTTGTTTATATCTCTTTTTTTTATTTTCCAAGACAGTTTTAGTTGTTTTGCCATTGTTATGATTCTTTCTGTCAAATCTTGAAAGTTTGAAAAAATTATTAACTCTTTTTCAAGTTTATTCATATCTTCAAAATCAATAGTTTTTGCATGTTCCGTTTGATTTTTCTTAAAGTTTTTGATTTTCTTTTCTATACGTTCCATTTATATAATTACATAAGATAATATTTCTTTAAGCCTATATTTTAAAAATATAATTCTATATTATAATATAATGAATTGCAAATATTGTGAAAGAGTTTTAGATATTATTGATCCTCCTGAGGTGTGCTCAGATTGCATCTTATTTTACATGACTAATAAAAAGAAGCTTTGTAAATATTGTACCAGAGCCAAGCTGTGTTACAAGTGTACTTACGCATGTGTGAATTGTAACGATACTTGTGAAGTTTTCGATAACGAGCGTGTTTGCCTTAATTGTGGCACTTACAACGGCTACAATCTTATTGCAGGTTACAATTACAGCCGAAAGAAAACTATTTACCACAGAAAGTACCATTTAGATAATTACTTGGTAGTACATGTATATGATTTGTCTTCTAAAAACAAACACAGATTTGAAGATTTGTTTGACAATATTGTAAAGATTTTGGATAAAATAGAGTGTCGAAAAAGATCAATCAAATTTGAATACATTTTTCAGAAAATATTTAAAATATTAAAAATAGAAAAAGAAACAAAACCGATTAAAACAAAATCAACCAGAGAAAAGTACGATAGGATATGGAAACAAGTCAAACAAGAATTACGACTGAATGCCATGACCGTTTAACTTGAACCTTTTCATATACATTTCCAGAGGTTCTGTAAAGTTATCATTCTTTTGAATCTCTAATATTTTATTAAAGACAATCTTAATTATTTCCTCATCATTTTCTAGTCCTGTTGTTGTTCGGACATATGATAGAAGTTGTTTAAAACTCCTATGATGTGTTTTTAACAGTTTTTTTTCTGCTATTTTTGTTTTACTTGCTTAAACAGCAACTACTGGAGGAACTGTGCCAACTACAGCTATGAAAACAGGAATTGTCGGAACCAATGCCAATACAGCAGTACAACCAAGTATCCCACTAACAATTTGTAGTGTTGTGTTTATAATACCGCACAATTTATAACTGCGTCTGTATGCAGCTACAAGTCGTGTCAAGTGATCAATTAATTCTTCTTTGTTGGTAATTTGTGTCATGTATAATTACAGTTAGACAATAATTTAATTAAGATATTTAGAAAATAGTTGCTCATGTTCTTTGGATGATATTTTACCTATTTTTAATAATTCATCAATTATGCTAAAACCTTTATTTATTATCTGTGGACTATTATTTCCTGATTCGATACTCCCACATACTAACTCTAGATCATCCATCAAATCTTTGGGACTATTGTAATATTCAACATCAACACAACCTCCTAAAATCTTTTTGAACTTCGAAGAACCTTTATGAATTGGTAAACCAGATAATTCTGTTAGTTTCTTAAAAGCTATCTGAGACAGATTTGAATAAAAAAAATTATTATTGTAACGCTTTGTTATCAAGTCTATAAAATCATCGTCTACTTTTAGATCTAGCACAACTGCTTCTCCTTGTTTGGCAATAAGTTTGGGATGACCAACAAGATTAGGTAAATCAATTTGCAACACTCCATAGTGGCCATCTTTGTCGACTTTGTAGGAATTTTTATTTTGTTGTTATCCTTTTCCTGAAACGGTTTTTCCAGGTAAAATGATTTTGCTTAACGAAAGTAGATCAGTAATCCTACTTCTATAATCTACTAAAGCTCTTGACTCGTTTATTAGAGATTGCCTATCTAGCTCAAAGGCTGCTTTTTTTGTTACATCTTTTTCTTTTTTTATCTGCTTGGATAGGGTACCCCTGTCGCGTACAATTGTATCGATTTTATTAGAAACATCTGTAAGCAAGGGTTCAAAATTATAATCACCACTGAGTACTGCATCCCCGATTAATTGCATTGGTAATGGATAGCTTTTATCACGGCTTTATTAATACCGGCATCAAAATCACCGTCAAAATTTACCGAATGAGGTTTTTGGCAAATAACTGGGATAATCCCTGGTGCGTTTTTTGTTCTTCTACTTCCTCGCCTATTGCTGCTGGAAGAGTGGCTAATTGCTGACTTATTGTCGGAAGAGAAGCTAACTGCTCGGTTAGCTGTTCTGGCTGACTTTTTATTTCGCTAGTTACAGGTTTAAATATTTCTGCGTATAAATCACGACTAACCCCTTTTTCTAGACTTTTTCGGATAGCTTTATTTTCGAATTCTTTAACAAGCTCACTCGCTTTTCACTTTTTATCTGCTAATTCTTTCCATTTTAACAAAGACATGTATAATATAAGGTTAGATTAAAATAAGATAAATTAAGATAAGTTTAAGATCGGTTTAATTTTTGCGCCTAAGCAGCTGCCTCATCTTTTTGTATTTTAATCCATTTCTCCGGGGTTATGCCTTTTATTATTCCTGCAAAATTGAATATTCGCCTCGGAGTTTTTGTTTTCTTCTTAGCCGCAGGTTTAACTGCTTTTTTAACTGCATGTTTAACTGCTTTCTTAACTGCAGGTTTAACTACTTTTTTAACTGCATGTTTAACTGCTTTCTTAACTGCAGGTTTAACTGCTTTCTTAACTGCAGGTTTAACTGCGGGTTTAGCTGCTTTTAAATTTTTTCTTATGAGTCTAATATTTGCATTAGACATAAGTATATCAAATCACAAATGAGGTCTCAGTCCAAGAATGGAGGCTTTTTAGGCGCATTAGCTGGTTTGCTAACTAAAACAATTTTACCAACAGTTGCTAAATTTGCCCCAAAGATATTAGGACTGCTAGCAACAGGAGCACTTTGTGGTTTGGCAAGTACGGGAATTGGCAAACTATTTGGAAATGGGATTGTAACTATTCCTAGTGACAAAAAACAAGCACTACTACTTAAACCAAATAATGCATTAACACTACCACAAATAAACAAGATAATAAAATCCAAAGGTTGTTGCCCTATTAAACTGACAAGGCAACAACAACAAGACGGGGGATTTCTCGGACTGCTTGCATCGCTAGGAATTCCATTGATTGGATCTCTTATTAGTGGCTTAACTGGAAAAGGTTTGCAAGTAGGTAGAAAAGGAAAAGGACTAAGAGTTGATAGTAGAAAAGGTTTGCAAGTAGACTCACAAATTAGACCGTACAGAAGTATCCCATTCATAAAAAAAAATATATACAGAAATTAAGGGGAGTGTTTAGCAAAAACAAATTACCGGCAAAACAAAATAAACAAGAATGTGGTATTATTAATATTGATGATCATATTGGACCTGGTACACACTGGACTTGTTACTATGATAATTATTACTTCGATCCGTTTGGTCTGAGTCCACCAAAAGAAGTTTTAGCGTACATACCTAATATAAAATACGATACCATTCAATATCAAGATAAAACAAGTGTTTTGTGCGGATATTTCTGTTTATTCTTTATTAACAAGTTGCAAGAAGGAAATAGTACGTATGATATTCTTTACAAATTATTAAAACCTTACAAACCAATAGAAAATGAAACCATTATAAAATCATATTTTGTAAACAAAGTTTAATCTAATCATATTATATATGAGTTATTGTATAAAAGAAAAAATGGTTACTGAAAATGTTGATCCTAAGTATGTTTTAGCAAAAAATGGAAGAAAAATGTTAAGAGCAACTTGTGCATCTTGTGGTATTACTAAAACAAAGTTTGTTGAAAACACAGAAGGTGGAAATATTGATATCCATAAAGCTTTGCTCCCTTTGCTGCCCAAAAAGGGGCTAACACTTCCTGGTTATAAATATTGCGGTCCGGGAAATCCGCTTGATAGCGGAGAGCCGGTAAATGAATTAGATGCTGTTTGCAAAGATCATG
Source organism: Cyrtodaria siliqua (assembly GCA_037043455.1). Lineage (NCBI taxonomy): Eukaryota > Metazoa > Mollusca > Bivalvia > Adapedonta > Hiatellidae > Cyrtodaria > Cyrtodaria siliqua. Next base: position 130,418 of record JAWPHD010006723.1, on the reverse strand, counting down.
ATTACTGTTATGAAGAAAGTCCTAGTAATAAATCAATGTGTGATAAAAACATGCCGACTGGTTTGAAAACAAGCAAATCCAAATCACTTGGAGAAAAGATCGCTAAGAATTTGATAGTCAAGCCTGTAATTAGTGCAAAATATAAACTAGGACTTGGAGAGCCAAAAAACGAGAAAAGGCGTTGAAATGGACTGACAAGTTAGCAGATGAACTTCATAAGCCTATACGAAGAAAGTTCACTCAACGCCGTGTGATTGTTAATGAAATTGATAAAATATGGTCTGCTGACTTGGTTGACATGCAATAGTTTTCAAAGTATACTAAAGGTACTAAATACTTGCTTACTGTTACTGATTTATTTAGTAAATTTGCTTGGGTTGTACCCGTTCCAAATAAAACTGGTATGGAAATTACAAAAGCGTTCCAACAGATAATCAGTACAAAAAGACAGTATAATTTGTTGTGGGTTGATCAAGATGTGGAATATTACAAGACGTTTAAGCAATTTCTTGATGATAATAATATCAAAATGTATCACACTTTTAATTTCGGAAAAGCTGTAGTAATTGAACGATTTAACAGGACATTAAAAGAAAAGATGTGGAAATATTTCACAGCAAACAATACAAACACATATTTAGATGTGCTGCAGATGATGGTTGATAAGTATAATAATACAAAACATCGCAGTATTGAAATGACACCAACTAAAGCTATTAATGAAAAGAATAAAGGAACGGTATATTTCAACTTGTATGGAAAAATGAGAAGTAATCAAATTAAGCCAAAGTTTAAAATAGGGGATAATGTTAGAATCAGCAAATATAAAAGAACGTTTGAGAAAGGTTATAATCCAAATTGGACTGAAGAAATATTTATTGTTGATGAAATTCAAAACACAAATCCTGTGACATACAAAATAAAAGATTTAAACAACGAAAACATTGATGGAAGCTTTTATGAATTAGAAATGATAAAAGCAAAGCAAGAAATATTTAGGATTGAAAAAAGTAATACGACGTGATTACAAAAAGAAACAAGCATTGATTAAATGGAAGGGTTACAATGAGGATTTCAAAAGTTGGGTTCCATTCAAGGATATTGAAAATATTAAATAAGGGTTAAAAATAATTATATAGTATTATTATATAATGGAACAAGAAAAGTTAGAAAAGGTTTGCAGAAAACTTAACCATTTAAAAGATAAATATAGAAGAGAATTGATGAGAGGTAAGCAACTCCAAGTAGAATATGAAGTAGTTCGTGATGATTTTATGGACACTGAAAAAAGATGATTGCTGGTTGAAATGGATAATTATGAACGTGAGCTGGTTAAAAACAGAGAAGAGCTTCTTGAAATGAAATACAAAAAAGCAAAGTGTAGAAAAATAAAATACTCCATGGTAAAAAATGATATTCAGAGCGATGATGAAGACTACTGTCCGGTTCAGTCTGACTTTGCTGAATGAGTTGCAAATGTTATGTTATTAAAATGACAAACCGGATTAATTAGTAGTATATATACTGGGGGTATCAGGCGAGTTTCCCAGAGCGGGGTGCTTGAGAAAACTGTTGAAATATGTTGGTGTTGATTTAGGCGTGACTTGCATTTAGATCTTGGTGTGAATGAGAGTTATGCTTGAGTCCCCCCTGGCATATTTCACTAGTTTTTCTCGTTCCCCGCGAGGGGGAAACTGGCCTGGTAACCCCAGTATCTATACTACTACCGACATTACATCTGAGCACAAGAAGAAACCCACGTACATTACATTCTGAAAGCTGGAAGAAAACCAGGATCTGAGCACCAACATTACAGCAAACCAGAAACAGTGTATCCAAACTGCATTCTCAACACAAAAACGAAATCAGGAAAACATCTGACGCACACGATACATGCTTAGCACTAGAAGCAAATAAACTGTTAGAATATACTTAAAGTCTTAGCTCTTAATATTCATTCAAATGAACAACGTTTAAAAAAAACAACACAATATTATAACCCTAACAATCAATGTTTTAGGAAATCGGTTTAAACTAGAAGGTAATTTTTTTTATTTCATTCCCAAGATTATAGTAACGATTTTGCTCTTTCAAATGCCACTTTAGAACAGCGTAATACATTTAGGATTGGTGAAAACGTTTAAAGGGACACACGGCAATCTCGATTTTTTTTAAAAACTCACGGCGTCCCATTAGTTTTCCTCTTAACTTGCATTTGTTCAATCATTAATTACATATTACAAACTTTTTATAATATTGCATCAATCATATATTTAAAAACTTGGTAAAATAATGAAGAAAATTGAATATCTCAATTTTTTATTTAATATATGCAAGAAGTTTTAAAGTTAAAATGTCGCAGGATAGGTAAATCGAGGAAATTTTAATATCTGCATAAAACTCAAGATTGCCATGTGTCCCTTTAAAGTCGCACGTTTAAAGCTGCATTCTTTATCCAATTAGCTGCTGGTACACTCAGTTGTCGATGATGATGGAAAGACATAATACACACAAGATTGGAAAGGTAAACCTGTATACTTAATTGCCGACTTACTTAAATCTGGCATACGCCACTTATAAAGGTATTTAACGGGCAGTAGCGTCTATGGAGAGAATAACGCAATCTATGTAAATACGTCCATCTTCCGCTACATCTCTTAGACATGTTTACCATCAAATGTATTGTATTAAAGGGATATATGCAACAACAAGAGGCCCAAGAGGGCCTGTGGACGCTCTACTGGCTCAAGATAAAGTTTATGTATAAGGGGCCATAAGTCTTTCAAAAATCATTCAACCAGAACATGGCAATGACAGGTGCCACTAGGCTTAGTATTGAACATTCTTGCCAAGATTCGCTGAAATTTGGCAAAGAGTTCAGAAGAGACTAATCTGGACAAAGTTTGTGTATTAAAACTTTTAAAGGGCTATAACTCCGCCAAAATCATTCAACCCAAATATGGCGATGATATGTACAACTAGGCTTGATACTGATCATCTTGTCAAGTTTCGTCTATATCCAGCCAGGGGTTCAGGAGAACTAGCCCGGGAAAAAACTGTGGTATCAAAATCCTTTAAAGGGCCATAACTCTGCCAAATATCTGTAAACCAGAACGTGACGATGACATGCCCAACTAGGCTTGGTGCTGATCATCCCTGCAAAGTTTCATTGAAATCTGGCAAGGGGTTCAGGAGAAGTAGATCAGACAAAGTTTGTGTATTAAAACCTTTAAAGGGACACTGTCCGTAACTTTTAGCTTATAAAACACACACTAATTATGTTCGCAAACATTACATACCAAACATTACTGAATATTTACTAATTAAAGCAGGATTGTTTGATGGAATTCAGTCGCGGTACAAAAAAAAAAGAGAAACCATTTCGGGCGTTTCAACTCGCAGCCCAAACTAAAAGTAAAGTCGCGGTAATAATAGTGAACGTAAAGTGGTCGACCTAGCTCCCAACTGAGCTAAGCGGGCTATACATGTTACGACCTAAATACTATGGTTAAAACCTAATGCGCTAATGGAAGTCAAGTGATCGCAGAAAAGGTAAATACGGTGGGTCCCACTTTATTTACAAATAATAAGTTAAGCTTTTTTTTTCCAAACTCACGAATGTATTACTACAGACTTCTTAGTGTCTATGCTCATGTTTTCATGTATATATTTCACTGAATAAAAGTCAGACATTTATTTGGTTATGCTCAATATCTGCTTACTTTAATACGGACAGTGTCCCTTTAAAGGACCATAATTCTGCCAAAAAAATCATTCAGCCGGAATATGGCAATGATTTGCAAAACTAGACATGGAAATGATCATCCCTAAAAAGCTTCGTTTAAATCCAGCCAGGGGTTCAGGAGAACTAGTCAGAACAAAGTTTGTGTATTAAAACCTTTAACTCCGCCAAAATCATTCAACTGGAACATGGTGACTATGTACAACTACGCTTGGTACTGATCATACCTGCAAAGTTTCAATGAAATCCGGCCAAATGAAGGCCCTTTCGTCTTAATGAGGCCAAGATATAGCATATTTCAGAAAATCAAGGGCCATGACTCCGATGTAAATGGTCCAAACTGGATGGTTTTCGAATTTGTCCAAGCTTTCATTGATATTAACAATCTGGTAAAGTTTCTTAAAGATCGGATGAAAGATAAAGACCCTATCCTCTATATAGGATTTTTAACTAAATCAAGGGCCGTAATTCCACTGTTACTGGTCTGATCTGGCTGGTTTTTCGAACTTGACCGAGCTTTCATTGATATTAACAATCTAATAAAGTTTCATAAAGATCGCATGGAAAATGAAGGCCCTATCAACTTAACGATGCAAAATATAGCATTTTTAACTAAATCAAGGGCCACAACTCATCTGTTACTGGTCCGATCTGGCTGGTTTTCGAAACTGTCTGAGCTGTCATTGATATAAACAATCAGGTAACATTTTGTAAATATCATATGAAAGATGAAGGCCCTATCGAATTAACGAGGCGCAATATATCATTTTTAACTAAATCAAGGGCCATAACTCCGCTGTTACTAGTCCGATCTGGCTGGTCTTCAAAATTGTTCGAGCTTTCATTTATATAAACAATCTGGTAAAGTTTGGTAAAGATTGGATCAAAGACGAAGGCCCTATTGTCTTAATGAGGCAAAATATAGCATTTTTAACTAAATCAAGGGCAATAACTCCGCTATTAATGGTCTGATCTAGCTGTTTTTCAAACTTGTCCAAGCTTTCATTAATATTAACAATCTATGCAAGTTTGGTAAAGATCAAATAATAAATGAATGTTCTAGAGTGTTCACAAGGCAGAAAACAGCATTTTTCAGAAAAAAAAAGGGCCATAACTATGGTGTTACTGACCCAAGTTAGCTGATTTTCAAACTTGTCCAAGCTATCATTGGTATTAGCAATCTGTGCAAGTTTGGTAACGATCAAATAATAAAGGGAGGTGTTAGAGCATTCACAAGGCAGAAAATAGAAATTTTCAGAAAAAACAAGGGCCATAACTACGGTGTTACTGATCTGATTAGGCTGGTTTTTGAACTTGTCCGATCATTCATTGATATTAACAATCTGTGCAAGTTTGGTAAAGATTAAATAATAAATGAAGGTGCTAGAGTGTTCACAAGGCTTAATATGGCATTTTTCAGCAAAACAAGGGCCATAACTCCGGTGGAATTTATCCGATCCGACTGGTTTTCGAACTTGTCCGAGCTTTCATTGATATAAAGACACTGGCAAAGTTTCGTAAAGATTCGATTTATAATGAAGGCCCTAGAGTGTTCACAAGGCAAAAGTTAACAGACGGACAGACTACGGACGACGGACGGACGACAGACAACTCACCATCCCATAAGCTCTGCTGGCCTTCGGCCAGTAGAGCTAATAAAACCAATAACCAAAGACCATCCCATCATTAACAATATGCCATAGTCACATATTAAACAGTTTTACTTAGTGTACTAATTTGGGACGACGTGGGTATAAAGAATTGTTCTGCAGTGGATTATAACACATTAGTTGTTCTGTATGTTTTCCGAAAGTTAAAATCTTTTGACGTCACTTTTACGGACATTAAAGAAACCATTCACTTCAAGAAACATACCCTCACCATTCGATAATGGTAATTTAATGAAGTCGACAAAACATTGACTTTATAACATATCACCCGATATGACTGCACAAAATTGGTATATATCATAACAATTGACGTAAACTGCGTGTCGTAACCCATGCACCGATTCGTATGAAACAGTGTTTTCAGTTTGTTGGCGAAAATGTTTGTTTTGGCGAATTGTTGCAATTCATTTGAGTACAGCCAGAGTCTTGAATATGGCCTTGGATTTTTGCTTGTGTAGATTCGTTATCCAACGCTGATATACAGCTTAGTTTGAAGATGACAATACAAAGAACACACTACATCTAGGTAGGTGAACATGTCATGTGATAATAAAATGGCTCACTAAATAACTGAAGACGTAATTAAAATTATGATACTATTAACAGTGCAATACATTTAATACATGATTAGATTACGTTTACAAGTAACTTTTTGAACAACAAAATGAAGGCGTTCTCATAGCAAGAGTGGGCAATTACGTCTTTCAAACGCCCCTCAATGTTTATTTCCTGCTTTAATAAGGAAATGCCTCGTGAATGTGCTAGTAAATTGAAAGTTCGGAAGGTTGTATAAAATGGCAAGATTTTAGGTGTTTAGTACGTTTTGTTTGCAACGATAGTGAATAATATTACATTAGTTGTATTTATGTAAATGGGTTCGAGAGAAATAGTCCAGATATTTTTGTTATAAAACCTTTAAAGAGCCATAACTCATCCACAAATCATTCAAGCAGAACATAGTGGTGATATGCACCACTAAGCCTGGTACTGATCATCCCTACAAAGTTTCGCTAAAATCCGGCCAGGCGTTCAAGAAAAAAGTCCGGACAAAGTGTGTATTAAAACTTTTAAAGGGCCATAATTCTGCCAAAAATCATTCAACTGGAACACGGTGACGATATACATAACTAGATTTGGTACTGATTATCCCTGCAAATTTGGCCAAATGAAAGTCCCATCGTCTTAATGAGGCAAAATACAGCACTAATAGCTAAAACAAGAGTTGCGTGCAACATGATGTCTCGCCTAAAATGACGTGTCCAACATACGTTTCAAGCGATCTTCATCTTGACAAAATCGAGGGTTTATAGTAATTGTTAAAATTAAATTGTAATTGATTAGGCAAAGTCTATAATGAACATTATGCAAAGTGCATACCCTATGGACTTAAGATTTGTTGTAAATTATAATTTTCGTTACGGTGTATTACAGGAAACAGTTCCATCTATATTTATGAACTACTTCATCCTTAAATTGATAAATACTTTATTATGTTTTAAACAAATTAGGCCCCAAAGCCTGATGTACTCGAGTTCCCTTTAATACCTGATAGCTAGCTACAGAAACTACACGTTAGAGGTGGACTTGATGTAAAATTGCAGCAATTTGCCAACTTGTATTGTTTCAGGAAATGACATTTTAATTATTAAAATCTGCATGTATGATTTACCAAGAAATGTCAGCTCAAATCAAAACTAATGTAATTCTGTTGCTGGTTTTAGAACATAAAATAATAATACTAAGCCTTTATAAGATTTTAAAAATATTTCCAACCATGACTGTTGCTTTTATCAAAGTTGATTATCTGGCTGTATGTTACAATGGTAATGGCAAAGTGTATACATTCATTCATTCATTATCTTAAAGGGACACATGGCAAACTTGAAGTTTTAATCAAGTATTGCAATTATTGTTTCACTTTAAACCTACTTGCATATAAAATAAATTTAGTATTTAGTTTTCAATGTTTCTCATTGATTTTACCATAAGTTGAACATATATCATTGGTGCATTATTACCAACAATTAATTGTAAATTAATTTACTTCATATTTATTTTAGTGTAATTAATATTAATGATTGAACAAATGCAAGTTATGCAGAAAAAATAGTGGGAAGTTGCGATTTTAAAACATTCAGATTGTCATGTGTACCTTTAAGAGAATTTATAAAACAGAGTCCATGTGACTTTTACTGGAGACATACCAGTCAGATTTAGGCATGAACCGTGCTAATAATTTCAAACACAGAAAAATGAGCTTGCTGATTTATCTACGCGATGTCTGTAACGGAAGTGAAAGTAGGAAAAAACTTCTGTTTGACCTAATGCATATTTCTTTTTTTTATCTGATGTAGTCTAAGTAGAAACAAGAGGTAAATGACCTTGAAGCTCTACCGATAGATTTTTGATAGCTAGATCAGCATTCCTGTGAAGTTTCATGAAAATCCGTCAAGTAGTTTCAGTAGTCGCTACAAGTTTTCATTATATAACTTTATGTTATAAACAAAGATGTTTAACGTCAAATTAAAATAATTTTTGACAAGGATCAACATCATGTCATACTGATCATTTTAGAAAAAGTCCCATATCAATATCACTTATAGTTTTCAAAAAGTAGTCGTTACAATCTTGTTTTTTGAAAATTTATTTTTAGCCGTGGTGGCCATCTTGAATTTCCGGCCAACCTGAAATTTTGCTAGGATCAATTGGACATCAAGAGCAACATTCCTGTGAAGTTTCATGAAAATCTGTATAGTAGTTTCAGAGGAGTAGTCGCTACAAATTACAATATGGCATTTTTCAGCAAATCAAGGGCCATAACTCTGCTGTTACTCATTCAATTTGGCTAGTTTTTGGTAAAGATCAAACAATAAATGAAGCTGCCAGTGTTCGCAAGGCAGAAAATAGCATTTTTCATAAAACTGGACTGGTTTCCGTCTATAACAAGGTTTTTTGGACCCAGATAAATGACAGTGACAAACTGGCCTAAGTTTTCATGTATAAAAAAAAAAAAGAGTATTTAATGAAAGTTTGAAGAAATAATTTAGTTATAGCCAACACGTTTCCGACGGACTGACTGACAGTGATCCCTATGCATCACATTTTTCTTCGAAAAGGCGACAAAAACGGGCCATAACTCTGGTTTTACCGATCCAGACAGAAAACTTGTCTCGAGCTTTCATCGACACTGGTAGTTTCGTAAAGCGTAGATTAATAATGAAGGGCTTGGAAGTGTTCACAAGGCAAAGTGACGACGGATGGACAACTTCCATAAACACTGCTGGCCAAAGGCCAGTAGAGCTAAAAAGGGGGATATGTTTAAGGAATCCAGTCATGAAAATACCAAATAAAAAATTTGGAAGAAAAAAAGAGCATTTTATTGAAATTTCAATTATTTTATTGGTATAATATGTTCCTAAAGAATACAGAAACCGTTGTATTTCAACTTGTAAAACATCCCTTCTTTAGGAGTATATATACGGGAAGGAAGAAACGAGACACGGGGAATTTCTGCTATATATTGTATGTACTGGGTATGCTGTTAATCAATCTTTTTTTCGGAAAAAATAATAAAACATAACACAGCAAATAGTTTCCTGCAAAGTTACATCGACGGTACTCGTTTGACACAAACTTAGCATGCACAATTTTGCAAACTCGTTCAAGACAATGCTGAACTGGCTCAAATTTTCGGAGGAAATTCAACATTTATGAATTTCTTGTGGATTACTGTGATTAAAATGTCGACATCTCAGTTGTGTCCTTTCTCTAAATGCAACCTTTTTTTTTTTTACAAAACATCTTGGGATTATCTTGGAATATATTTTGAGTTATGTGTTCAGTATATACAATATATAGCGGAAATTCCCATGTCGCGCGTTTCTTTTTCCTTTATAGTACAATCAGGGCGTTCCCCAGGAATCTTTTAAGGGATAGTGGCATTTAACGCGCGAGGGTGGGTGCGGGAGGGGTACCCTTCCATGTCGATTTTTTTCATGTTTTGAAATAAAATACGTTTTTTGGCATACACCAGTCTGCCAGATTGTAAATATATGACCATTTTACTGTTTTTGTTTTTTTTGGAAAAAGATGCTACTCAACTTCATACATGTTTCCTTTGCTGTTCTAGAATTGTTTTTATCTTGTAAACACTTCATTATATATGTGGTGAAGTTAAGCAGGAGTAATTATGTTATTTTTCAGTGAATAACATTTTAAAACAAGAGGCCCAAGAGGGCCTGTGGACGCTCTACTGGCAAACACGGCTCTTATAACATCAATGAAGCGAGTGACTGCCATTTACGTCTTTTTGAAAGTTTCGGGCAAAAACTAGCTTTTTAACTAAATCAAGGGTCATAACTAAAGAATCTGGTAAAGTTTGGTACAGATCAGATGAAAAATGACGGCCCTACCGTATTAACGAGGCAAAATATAGCATTTTTAACTAAATCAAGAGCCGTAACTCCTCTTTTACTGGTCCGACCGGTCCAACATAGAGGTAAAAAAAAATTAAACAAGAGGCCCAAGAGGGCCTGTGGACGCTCTACTGGCTAACACGGCTCTTATTACATCAATGAAGCGATTGACTGCCATTTACGTTTTTTTTGAAAGTTTCGGGCAAAAAACAGCTTTTTAACTAAATCAAGGGCCATAACTAGAGAATCTGGTAAAGTTTGGAAAAGATCAGATGAAAAATGAAGGCCGTACCGTAATAACGAGGCAAAATATAGCACTTTTAACTAAATCAAGAGCCGTAACTCCTCTGTTACTGTTCTGGTTCGACTTGTCCTACATAGAGCTAAAAAAAAATAAAAAAATAAAAAAAAAATAAAAAAAAAATAAAAAATAAAAAAAAATAAAAAAAAATAAAAAAATGAAATAAAAAATAAAAATAATAATAATAAAAAAAAGAAAGTCATAAAATCTGCTAAAGTTTGGCAAAGATCGGATGAAAAATGAAGGCCCTATCGTCTTAACGAGGCAAAATATAGGATTTTGAACTAAATCAAGGGTCATAACTCCGCTGTAACTAGTCCGATATGAATGGTTTTCGGACTTGTCTGAGCTTTCATTGATATTAACAATCTGATAAAGTTTGGTAAAGATCGGATGAACAATGAAGGCCCTATCGTCTTAACGAGGCAAAATATAGCATTTTTAACAAAATCAAGGGCCATAACTCCGCTGTAACTGGTCCGATATGGCTGTTTTTCAAAATTATTCCAGCTTTCAACAACATTAACAATCTGATAAAGATTGGTAAAGATCAGATGAACAATGAAGCCTCTATCGTCTTAACGATGCAAAATATAGCATTTTAAACTTAATCAAGGGCCATAATTCCGCTGTTACTAGTCCGATATGGCTGGTTTTCGAACTTGTCCGAGCTTTCATTGATATTAACAATGTGGTAAAGTTTGGTAAAGATAGGATGAAAAACGAAGGCCCTATCGTCTTAACAAGGCAAAATATAACAATATAGCATTTTTAACTAAATCAAGGACCACAACTCTGCTGTGACTGTTCCGATATGGCTGGTTTTCGAACTTGTCCGAGCTTTCATTGATATTAACAATGTGGTAAAGTTTGGTAAAGATAGGATGAAAAATGAAGGCCCTATCGTCTTAACGAGACAAAATATAGCAATATAGCATTTTTAACTTAATCAAGGGCCATAACTCCACTGTTACTTGTCCGATCTGGCTGGTTATCGAACTCATCCGAGCTTTCATTGATATTAACAACCTGTTAAAGTTTGGTTAAGATCGGATTAAAAATAAAGGCCCTATCGTCTTAACAAGCCAAAAGTTAACGCCGACGACGGACGACGGACAACGGACGACGGACGGACGACGGACAACTCGGCATCCCATAAGCTCTGCTGGCCTTCGGCCAGTAGAGCTAAAAATCAATAAGTAAATCAATTAAAAAAAATAATTAAAAATTAAAAAAAATTAACCAAAAAAAAAAATATTAAAAAATAAAAAAATAATAATTAAACAAAAAAAAATAAATAAAAAATTAATCAATAATTTAAAAAAAAAATATAAAAAATATAAAAATAAAAAAAATAAAATATAAAATATTTTTTTTTAAAAATTCAAAGAAACCATTAAATAACAAGAGGCCCAAGAGGGCCTGTGGACGCTCTACTTGCGCAAGATAAAGTTTATATATAAGGGGCCATTATTAAAGTCTTTCAAAAATCATTCAACCAGAACATGGCAATGATAGGTGCTACTAGGCTTAGTACTGATAATCCTCGCCAAGATTCGCTGAAAGTTTGTGTATTAAAACATTTAAAGGGTCACAACTGCCAAAAATCATTCAACCGAAATATGGTGATCATATGCACAACTAGGCTTGATACTGATCATCCTTGTCAAGTTTCGTCTGTATCCAGCCAGGGGTTCAGGAGAACTAGCCCAGAAAAAAATTGTGGTATCAAAATCCTTTAAAGGGCCATAACTCTGCCAAATATCTGTAAACCAGAACGTGACAATGACATGCACAACTAGGCTTGGTGCTGATCATCCCTGCAAAGTTTCATTGAAATCTGGCGAGACGTTCAGGAGCAGTAGATCAGAACAAAGTTTGTGTATTAAAACCTTTAAAGGGCCATAACTCCGCCAAAAATCATTCAACCGGAACACGGCGATGATTTGCACAACTAGACATAGAATTGATCATCCCTAAAAAGTTTCGTTTAATCCGGCCAGGGGTTCAAGAGAACTAGTCGGAACAACTCCGCCAAAATCATTCAACTGGAACACGGTGACTATATACAACTAGGCTTGGTACTGATCATTCCTGAAAAGTTTCAATGAAATCCGGCCAAATGAAGGCCCTTTCGTCTTAATGAGGCCAAGATATAGCATATTTCAGAAAATCAAGGGCCATGACTCCGGTGTAAATGGTCCAATCTGGATGTTTTTCGAACTTGTCCAAGCTTTCATTGATATTAAAATCTGGTAGTTTCTTAAAGATCGGATGAAAGATGAAGGTCTTAACTAGGCAAAATATAGGATTTTTAACTAAATCAAGGGCCATAACTCCACTGTTACTGGTCCGATCTGGCTGGTTTTTGAACTTGACCGAGCTGTCATTGATATTAACAATCTAGTAAAGTTTCATAATGGTTGCATGAAAAATGAAGGCCCTATCGTCTTAACGAAGCAAAATATAGCATTTTTAACTAAATCAAGGGCCATAACTCATCTGTTACTGGTCCGATCCGACTGTTTTTCGAAATTGTCTGAGCTGTCATTGATATAAACAATCAGGTAAAGTTTTGTAAAGATCAGATAAATGATGAAGGCCCTATCAAATTAACGAGGCAAAATATAGCATTTTTAACTAAATCAGGGGCCATAACTCCACTGTTACTGGTCCGATCTGGCTGATCTTCGAAATGTCCGAGCTTTCATTTATAGAAACAATCTGGTAAAGTTTGGTAAAGATCGAATGAAAGATAAAGGCCCTATCGTCTTAACGAGGCAAAACATAGCATTTTAACTAAATCAAGGGCCATAACTCCGCTGTTAATGGTTTGATCCAGCTAGTTTTCGAACTTGTCCTAGCTCTCATTTATATAAACAATCTGGTAAAGTTTGGTAAAGATTGGACAAAAGATAAAGGTCCTATCATCTTAATGAGGTAAAATATAGCAATTTTAACTAAATCAAGGGCAATAACCCCGCTGTTGATAGTCCGATCTAGCTGGTTTTCGAACTTGACTGAGCTTTCATTGATATTAACAATCTGCGCAAGTTTGGTAAAGATCAAGTAATAAACGAAGGAGCTAGAGTGTTCACAAGGCTTAATATGGCATTTTTCAGCAAAACAAGGGCCAGAACTCCGGTGAAATTATTTCGATCTTGCCAGTTTTTGAACTTGTCTGAGCTTTTATTGATATAAAGACACTGGCAAAGTTAAGTAAAGGTCTGATTAATATTGAAGGCCCTAGAGTGTTCACAAGGCAGAAAATAGCATTTTTCAGAAAAAACAAGGGCCATAACTCTGGTGTTACTGATCCGATTTAGCTGGTTTTCGAACTTGTTTGAGCTTTCATTGATATTAACTATCTGTGCAAGTTTGGTAAAGATCAAATAATAAATGAATGTGCTAGAGTGTTCACAAGACAGAAAATGGCATTTTTCAGAAAAAAGAAGGGCCATAACCCTGGTGTTACTGACCCAATTTAGTGTTGATTTTTGAACTTGTTCAAGCTATCATTGATATTAACAATCTGTGCAAGTTTGGTAAAGATCAAATAATAAGTGAAGGTGCTAGAGTGTTCGCTTTTATATGGCCTTTTTCAGCAAAACAAGGGCCATAACTCCGGTGAAATTTATCCGATCCGGCTGGTTTTCGAACTTTCATTGATATAAAGACACTGGCAAAGTTTCGTAAAGATTCGATTAATAATGAAGGCTCTGGAGTGTTCACAAGGCAAAAGTTAACAGACGGACGGACAACTCGCCATCCCATATGCTCTGCTGGCCTTTGGCCAGTAGAGCTAAAAATAATAATCATATAAATAAAGTCATAAAATATGCTAAAGTATGCAAAATGAAGGCCCTAACGCATGACGAGGCAAATTATAGCATTTTTAACAAAATCAAGGGCCATAACTCCGCTGTTACTGGTTCAATCTGGCTGGTTTTCAAACTTGACCAAGATTGCATAGACATTAACGATAAAGTTTGGATGAACAATGAAGCCCCTATCATCTTAACGAGGCAAAATATAGCATTTTTAACTAAGACAAGGGCCATCTAACTCCGCTGTTACTGGTCCGATATGGCTGGTTTTCGAACTCATCCGAGCTTTCATTGATATTAACAACCTGTTACAGATTGGATAAAAAATGAAGGCCCTATCGTCTAAACGAGACAAAAGTTAACGCCGACGACGGAAGACGGACAAATCAGCATCCCATAAGCTCTGCTGGCCGAAGCCAGCAGAGCTAAAAACAACTTGAAAACGCAGTGTCATGTGCTTTTTAAGCATCCGAAATAAGGACTATACGGATTTACATCAACTTTTTACGCCGACATGGTCTTGCAAAAACTTGAACGTTTAAGTCATATTTACTGCATCAAGTCATTAGCGTTTTCGAAAGAAAAAAGGTAGGAAACGGTTATAAGTGTATTTAAATGTTATAAAATTGCTGTCTTTATTCATAATTAATTGTTTTAATTTGAAACACAAGCAAATTCAAAACCGGAAGTAACCTAAATTTATAATCTGCAACGCCGAGATCCTTAAAATTTTATGTGGTTATCGGTTATAGATTAATTTGCGTTTGTGAGATTATTTTCTCATCATAACTATTTAAAATCGCTATATAATGGATGGAGGCATGTTAATTCAACGCTACAATAAAATATAACATAAGTAAATTGTCTAAGGACGTATGCTTGTTAGGAGTTTATGCCTCAAGGCGTTATTTGGTCAGATATGTCAACACTGGGAAATGAATGTTTGACCCTCTTTAAAGGGATCGCGGCTCGGTTTCAAAAGTTACGGGATCGCGGCGCCGCTACGCCATAAATGGCTGGGGAAGGCCCTGGTATAATATTAGGTATTAAAGAACTCGGAATTTATTACAAGTATTTATTGTATAAAAATATATGTACACAGATAATACAAACAATATAATATAAAATACAGCTGACTAAGCTTCGTAAAAGGTTTTCTAAATGCTCCCGAGCCCGGTCTAATCTACTGCTACCATACCACTGATAACCTCATGTTTACAAACTGATGTAACAAATAAAAAAACTTGACTGGCTTCCAAAGATCAAGCAAATAGATTTAAATGTTTATCTGAACCAAAATGAAAAAAAATAAAATTGTTTAAATAAAAACATTTATAAAGATACGTGCAGTGTAGAATTGTATGTTTTTGTGAGTTTGTAAGCTAATTTTAATAATTTTTAAAAGACATTTTAAGTTTAAACCACTGGACAGTTTTTGTAAACAGAAGTTTCAGGGTAAGTACAAATACATGATTAGTTGGAATATAGTTCATACCATGATTAGTACACTCAATACAAATACCAACAACAGGGAAGCTACAGGCATCAACTGTGGAGAGGATGTCAATCACTGGAAATGTAACCAGACATCCATGCATGGCAGTATAACTCCAGCAGATCCCACTGTAGTAAAGCACTTGTATGTCTAAAGTTTTGCAACCACCCACAAATTTTATTAATTCAACAACAATAGAGCACTGCTATTGAATACAAAACATTATGGCAAACAAATGAAGATGAAAAGGCAATCTAATGAAGCTTTCTTACGTATGAAATGATATGAAACTACTTAAAATCCAAAACAAAGACCCCTACATCCGTTTTGATTGAAACTTGGTCAAATTGGAACACAGCACTAGCCAAATGACTACGTAAATATGAAGACCCATTAGCACTACTAGTTTGGATAAAACAAACTACCAAAACTTCATTAGATTGCCAGACTGATTGATGGACATGGTTACTATAGTCTACTATGGCAATGCTTTCCAGAGTATCGGTTTCCTCAGTCTCACAATTTGGTCAGAATCTTTGTCTCTTATATACTACTAAAACGAAGAGTTTACCTTACCACACATCTGGAAAGCATTATCGTAGTGTGGAAGATAGCATCATTTAATGCAGATCGCGTCAAAGATGTGAATAAAAACAGGGACGTTATTTGGACGGATAAATCGAGACTTTCATGCAATAAAGTAAACAAAATTATAAGACCGAAGTACAGAAATAATATTAAAACTTTTGACAGATCTGGACCAAATGATGCTATCCAGGCAGGTTGAAACATTTATAATTTTACTATTTTTTTGTCGCGTCTTGTACAACGATAACACGGGTGCTGCTTCAGGCAACACCCACTTCACTATGATTTGATCAATGTGACGTCTTTGGCGCAAGTTCCCTAAGACACAATCCAACGGTAACAACGGCCAACTTTGAGCTGAGCCTCGTGTCCACAACTTCACACACGCAATTGTTCAACAACAAATTTAGATGTCCGGTCACATGTACACACACTTGCAGCCAATAAATAAATCGACCTTCAAACAGACAGGTAATGATTGTAATAAATAATGATGGATGGGACGCTCGTTTACACAGCGGCAGTAACACACAGACTAGTCGCGACGCAGGTACACAATCACAGAAATTCATGAGTAATATCACCAGTACAGCTTGGAATGCTTTAATCACAATCAGGAGTTTGACACTTGTGACGACATGTCTTTTATCACCTGTGACTTCAACTCGGGTATTGTACTGATTTTCATAAACTTTGAACTGGAGTACTTGGTACGAACAGCCTGAAAAACAGAAAACAGTGAACATCAACCAAACAAACAATAATACAAACAATTGCCCCCATATACACTACATTCATAATGGGCCATTTACTTTTGGGAGAAACTGGTCTAAGGCCATCCTTAAAAATATATTTGTTTGCCGTTTCCCGACCCCGGATTTTTGAGTGGGTAGGTAGGCGATTTTTTTTTGCCACGACAGTAAAAACCTTTAGAAATGAAAGGAAAATATACTAAAAATAGTAAAAAAAAAGATATCAAACGGCTATAAAGAGTTTTGGGTAGGGCCCTTTTTCGTGGGAATGTAGGGAAACAGCGAACCAACAATTTTTTATAGTCTGCCTAATTCATTTTAGGCCAGTCATACAAAAATTCAGAAAACACTACTCAAGCTGCCATAGCTTTTAGCTTTAATATAAAAAAAACCCAGAAATGTCTGATAGTGAAATATGTCCCCTTAGTGTTTTTTACCACGGACCTGGACTATGCATGAGACACGTCTTGGCGTGGTGAGCACTTGTGAGGAGTTATTTGAAAATCCGGACCGACTTGACGGACAGCGCGACTACTATATGCCGCCCTTTGGAAGCATATAAATAATATGTTGACAAACAGTACACAACTACCATATTTAATATTTACTAAATAAAAATGAGATGTTGATAGAATTCAGTAGCAGTCCAAAAACTTAAAAGTACCACTTAGTGGAATTGAATTCCAAGACCACACTAAAATTATACTTGTAAGCAAGACAGACGTGCTCCAGACTGAGCCAAACAGGACAGTATAGTGATTAGTGAAAACCTAATGTGCAATGGATATCACGTGAGCAACAAAAATGTAAATAAAGTGGTCCCAGCAATGTTGACAAGTAAATAAAATCTTGTTGGATATTTTGGCTATTGCTAGCGCTTACATAGCCATTACTGCAGGAAATGTTGAAATCAAATGCTGAAAATATCTGCACACCTCTACTTGCTGGTAATCAGGTCCACACAGTTAATTGAGGCTACACTCATTTTGAAGTAGTGAGCAAAATGAGATGCAAGCAAATAGTGCAGCGCAGTATTATCAGTGTATTGTGATAGGGACCTCTAAATAAATTAACCGTGATCTATACACGTTTTATGAAAGCAAATTGTAACCCTATTTTTTAACTTTGGCCCAGTGTTTGTAATACAATCTAAAATACACATTCGGCTTAAAAACGGCGCTGCAATAGTGTTAAGTACTCCGGCAGAACACATTTGGTAACGAGTTTGGTAACTCGCTTGCGAAGACATCGCCCGGCATTGAATACAAATTCATAACAAAAAATAGACAGTCAACATCAGAACTGCCATGCGTAATTATTCTCATTCACAAGCACAACCAACATTGCATCAGGTTAGGTCTTCTGCATTAGAGTACACCAGTAAATCGGCAAAAAGTCTATTGAAATTACCAATGCAATTGTACGAGAAAATATTAGTATTTCTATGCATAAACTAGCAGCTGGATCATGATGGCCATAAGTATTTATCTATACTTACTGTCAATTTGCTGTTTTCTGCTTTGACGACTAGACTGGCAAGTTTATTCATGGTTGGTACGAGATCCATCTCCCCATAAGAACTGTAGTGGGACAACGTCTCCGTCTGCAAGTATAGATAATATTTCATTCAATATTATAGGTTATTGAATTTGTATGGCTAAATATTACTTGGAACGAGTTGTTTTGGCAAAGGACGACGAGCTTGTACAACCTCCGACGTCACGTCCTTCAACTTTTAGAACGTAATTTTAAACGATTTTCACCGTCTGAAAACATTGATTACATTATTTTAAGGCAACCTTACGTTCAAACAAATTTTAAACTTGTTCGAAACTCTATAAAGCTGTATATTTTCTTCGTTTGGTGCTGAGAGATAGGCATACGGATTCTTAATGTACAAATTAATGAGATGTGTCAATCTAGTGTCTTACCCATCTGCTACTGTCGAGGAGTTTCATGGAGAGACAGAGTGCTGCAGCAGCTATTTGTGAGGGGCTGTACTGTACTAGGTCATACTCCACTATGGTCAGCTCCATCAGATATTTGGCGAGTGTGTGCTTGTTGGCATCAACCTACAATGGCCAACACACTATTGAGTGTACAATACAAAGTATGACGAGGACGTTTTGCTTCATTTAGTTTATATATATACTTGCAACTTCCCTGCACCAACACCGATTACAGGGACGACCACAAAAGTGTTGGTTTGCGGTTTCCCTACCTACCCATGAAAAACCCTACTCAAAAACTTTTTATAGCAATTCTTCACAGGACCTTTTTACCCTTCATCCTAGACGCCGATATACGGAGCCTTCCGCAAGCAAAAAACATCATTTTCCCCCCAAAATAACCATAAAAATTACCCTGTTTCAGAATAATTCCCCATTCAAAATGTTAGTCGTAAAATCATCTATTTATAACCGCATAGAGTTATGTTTTTAGCCGATGTTGTATATTACAATGCGGGGTTTACATTTGAAATAACAGTGATCCAAACAAAATTGTATGAATCGCCTCTGTTTTCATCGTAGCATCGCTGTAGTCTAGGTCATCTGCGATGCTCGTATTCCTAAACAAAGTTTGACATTTGTTGAGATTCTGGTATTGTTTCTGATTTGTATTAACAATCAAGCATCGAAGATGATCAAGACTAAGCATTGCTGGAGGTCATGCGATAGTCATAGTCTGCAAATCCCGTCATTCTTCGGGATCATTATTCCACATGGTGTTTCAGATCTTGGGAATGCGTGATTTTATGACTTTACGACAGTTGTGATCAACTTACAAATGTGCTATCAAAAAAGATTGCTTATAGTTTTAGACTGAAAAAAAAAGATTCTACAAGCAGCAAAATGATAACAAATTACTTTAAGACAAATAATGCAACACCAGATAGAGAAACTGAAAGCAACATAAAAAGTTGAAAAGAAATCAAATGAAAATGAATCAAAATTACAGTTTCCCTCTACTGTTTCTCTTTAAATGACTGTTTGTTGAAATAAATTTGTACATAAGAAAGGTAGATATAACCTTTTTACTAGCAATTAATTTATTGAGACTATTTCCCCACCAAAACTTAGAAAATTGCGTATTCCCCCCCCCGCACCCCACCTCCACAAAAAAGGCTAGGGCCCCTTCCCCAATTTCTAAAAAAGCCCTGCTTTAAAATCTTTGACTTTGTTGCTATCTTCAGTATATTTTTCTTAATGTGTTTACTGTCATTGGTAAAAAAAAAAGTCGCCTACCTACCTACTAATATAAGAAATCCTGGGTCCGCAAAAAGCAAAGAAATAATTTTTTAAGGATGGCAAAAATGATTTTGCGACTACTCTAAACCCGAGATATCGATATGCGGGACAAACTAAACCGGACATTAGCCATAACTTTTACCCTATAAAACACAAAATAAGTAACTACTGTATCTGAATATTTGTTTAAATAGAAAAAAGATGTTTTGGCACAGAAAAATAGTATATAATAAGATCGGCGAGCACCTTATAAAACATACGCAGACATAACAATGCAGAATAAAACTTAAAATGTTTACAAGTTTATTGTAAATAAAATGAAATACATAAGAATCTAGTTTTTGTAATCATAAGTAAATTTTTTTAAGTTACTTAGCCGAAAAAGAGTTAATCTCAAACCCTGCTAGAGCGTACCAATTAGCTAAACAGGAGAATGATGCAAGACATATATAATGCGCTAATGGTGGTCACGTGAGCAACAGAACTAAATAGTGTGGTCCCAGCAACGTTTACAAGCAATAAAACTTCTTTCAAATACAAATTTATTCTTGCACACTTGTTTGGGTCTGCACTCCTGTTTTCATGTGCACCTTTTGCTAAATAAAAATCAGAACTATTTGCTTATTTCAGCATGTGCTTTACATACAGACGGCGTTCCTGACATACAGTTCACTCAGGGGTGTCATTAACTTTGTCATTACATGATATTTTTATTGATACTTGTATAAAATACTAATAAAAGTATTCTTAGTAGCTGGGTACACCAGTCAAAGTAGCAGGGGGAAATCCCCGTCTCCCGCCTCTTAATGACACCCCTGTCACTATAATTACGATATATGGTACTACTTGGTACTTCCAATGCAATAAAACACGTACCTGTCCTGCTTTTGAATTCCTCCTTAAGAAATGCAAACATAGTGGTCGACCAAAACTGAAATTGAGTGCTCGTAAAATGTTTCCTTCCATTTCGAGAATTTCCTTCTTAGTATAAGCATTGTCAGTGATATAAACAAAGTCTGCCACTTCAGGGGCGTACATTTCCTCATATTTAGAGGCCAACAACATAGAGGTCACTCCCACAAGCTGTAATTTATTCCTCGATACAGGTTTAATCTGAAAGAAAACAAAATTATATATGTTGATATAAACTTTGTTGCTTTGGAATGTGTAACGGATTAAATGTTTAAGTTAAATGATAAAATATCGGATTTCAGTGAGAGATTCACTGCTATTACTTGTGAAAAGTCAACTTCTGTAGAAAATAACGTCCGTATCATCCGTTGCTTTGTCGTTAAAACCATTTTTCGACACCAAACTTTCTCATATTTTGCTTAAATGGAAACGGTACATGCAGACAGTGGAACTTCCAGACGGTACATGTATTTAGGCTACAATAGCGACGACAGTTCGAAATTATCAAAATAAGAATGCCCAGTGAGTTTACATTAGAAACTGAAACACTACTATACAGACCAATTATGTCAAATTTTACAAGTAAGCGGTAGAAACTGTGCCCCATTCAAGAAATATATATCAAAAGTGTATATCCATAATTTAATTCATTCTTTAATCTTATTGCACAAATGAAGGTGTTGCCCTAAAATCGATAGTTATGTATAGCCATAGACCTCCTTTTTTCATTAAACCTTGTTTTTTTTTCTGGAATACAAATGAATTGTACAAAGAAAAATACACACAACCGACAGAATGAAGATTCAATATATATATATACACACTATATTGGACACTAGAACTTACTTGTAAGAATCGGTCTATGATGGCTACGGTGAGGTAAAGTGTCTCCTGGAGAAGGTGGAACCTGTGGTGAACTTGACACAACCAATCTATCAGGATTGCACGCATCTTTCCTGTAATTTCTTGTCCCTCCAAGTAGTTGACTTTAAGAGGATACTTCCCCTGCAAATGACATTTGATAGCATTGACTCAGTGGTTGACGGATATTTCATTCACAAAATAGCATTAACAAGTTTAGGTACAAGCAAAAACGCACATCAATCAAGTTTCGAGGCACTTACAAAATGGATCCAAGAGGAAAATCAGGGAAATTAGTCCATAACGGGACTATCGGTGATATCCTTTTTGGCGAGTTTAATACATGGACATGTGGTAATAATAAAGGTAAAGTTACTCTAAAAGGACGACTGTTTATGCAGGCATAGTATTACTTCTTCTGTTCTTCAAAACCCTCACTGAAAGTGACTTGGGGAGTGTGTTGAATACTCCCGATATTTCGAAAAAAAGGAGGTATACTCCATGGTCACCATAGAATATAAAAGCATTCCGACAGTGTTGAGTGTGCAAGAAACTGAATTTAAATGAACGCACATTAATTTAAATGCTCATTTAATATAATTGTTAACTTTCTCCTCACTGATTACTGAACCAGTTTAAACTATCACTAAGGTGATAAATATCCCCGCAATGTTTTAGTAAGATCAAGGGCAATAACTCTGCGAGCAATAACTCTGCATGGCATTGAATGGGCCAAAGAAAGATTGCGTCACGCACATACACTTAATTTCGATCAAGTATACAAGCTGTCTCAACTTAATATCTTGAAAACTGTAGTAGTAGTTTGCTGGACAATATTGCATATATATGCTGAATATAGAGGATCTAACAGGAGTACTCCTTCATTATTGAATTTATTAAAGGCAAAATGATAAAGAGAGACTCTTGCCGAGCATTATATCATCTTTGCTAACGAGTTTAATAAATTCAATAATGAATGAGAACAAAGGTTAGATTATCACATAACTCGCATTCGCATATAGACTCATTACATTTTGCCCGTCGCTTTAACATGCGAAACCGACAAAAAATGTGGGAATTGGACAGCGCATACTAGGCTTATTTGCATACTTATAGAACTAGTGGTATATCGAAAATATAGAATGATGTTATTCCACTCCCACACCGCAAGTAATGTGATAAATAGCGATTTTGTCTAAGTGAAAAGTTAACTTTTCATGGAATTGTGCGAGTCACACCAAAATTGCGTCGTACACATCTACACTTCATGGTGATCCTGTATACAAAGTTTCAAATCAATATCTTGAAAACCGTAGAAGTAGTTCGCTCCACAAGATTCAACAGACTGACCGACAGCCGCAGTGACTCATATATACAACCCACTTTGTATGCGGGGGTATAATGACAAAATTTCAAAACAGGGTGGTTACCTCTAAAACTCTCATGTAATCGTATATATCATTGACATATTCGCTGACTAGTTGAGGATTATCTTTGTCATTGGCATCTATATCTTGTACATTTAGAAGTAGAGCTTTGGAGAAGGCGTCTGGGCCAGAATCGCTGATGTCCATTGGAGCTGGCACCTGGGGAAGAACAGTAGCTGTTGGGATACATGTTGTCTTTGGCAATGCTGCTACTGATGGCTCAAGAAAATAGAATGCTTCTTGTTCCTGCAAATACAAAAAAAAAATTGTGTTTTTTGTGTATGTGAAACACTGTAAAATTCTTAAATTTAATGTTTTTTAAATGCACAGCAACTTTACATTTTTTAACACTTGTGATGTCCTGAAAATTCTTAAGAGTTGAGCAATAATCTATTGATACTGCAACACCCCCTTTTGAAGATGGATGTGCAGGCTTCCTGTGCAAACCAGTACTAAGCAATGTAGATGATCTTGCTCAAGGATAAACAACAAACATGGCCATGGAAGAAAATTTAAATCTTCAAATTACAGGTTTAATAAATTAAATTGTGACTGCACAAATACTGGAATTATAGATGCTCCGTTTCATCATGTATTGATGCGTAACTATTCAAATCAACATACCTGAGTAATGACATTGCTGTTGACTTCAGTTAGACCCTTAAGTGAGCTTGTTGCCTTGCTTTTTGTGAGTACCTTCTGTTGTCTACTGCCAAGCTGTACTATCTCTTTCTTGATTGGTCCTTTCTTCGATACATCAGAAATTGTAATGGCAGAAACCTTGTTACCAATATCGCCCAAGGCATTTCGCTGCGATGGATGTGCAGTATGTGGTCGTTGTAACAAGCTACTTTTAGTAACTGGAACGATGTGTTCTGTGTTTTCTCTGTTTATGTTTTGTTGAGTCATTTTAGCATTTGCAAGGTTGGCCTGAAAGTTTTAAATAATAATTATTAAAATAGCTATAATTAAAATCATGTCGAATCCCTGGTCGAATCTATGAACATTCATTTCGGGAAATGGCCAATTATAAATCGCACATAGGGTGTCCAAAACAAGCAGTCTCAACTGAAAGGAACTACCCCACTTTAGTTTGGTTTGTGTGGTAAACCTACAAGTATACATGGAATGCAGGTTTTACATCAAGTTAACAAGGTTTATTAAACCACAGGAACTTGAGATTTTATCAATAGAGCAAAGAAAACGAGTAAACAATGAAAAATACCCCCCCTGTATATAAAAAAACACCAGGAATGAAACGCGTCGAATGTCAAAAATGACGACCCCACCTGAATACACTAACGAAACAAAGACTGACCACTATCGCATTTAGCTATTCAATAACTAACACATTTATGTACCTGGAACAACCGACGATTTTTAAATCGCGTCCAATTTGATGAAGTTATTCGTTATTTTATAAGGATTTTCGCCCTTTCAATTTCCATCGAGTAAGCCATTGTGTGACGTCACAATATTGCAGCGACGAGGTGAATATTAAAATACGTTAAAATAATTATTATATGTTTTAAAATTTGTTTATGTTCATCATTTGATATGAAATATTTTTCTTAAGATAATTAGGAAAAATAGTTGTCAATGATATTTTTTAGAAAAAAGATATTTGACGAAACCCAAGTAAGTAGGGGAAGTTACTCTCATAACTCTGCACGTTTGGAAATTTGACAGTCCTAAAAAATATCATTGACAACTATTTTTCCTAATTATCTTAAGAAAAATATTTCATATCAAATGATGAACATAAACAAATTTTAAAACATATAATAATTATTTTAACGTATTTTAATATTCACCTCGTCGCTGCAATATTGTGACGTCACACAATGGCTTACTCGATGGAAATTGAAAGGGCGAAAATCCTTATAAAATAACGAATAACTTCATCAAATTGGACGCGATTTAAAAATCGTCGGTTGTTCCAGGTACATAAATGTGTTAGTTATTGAATAGCTAAATGCGATAGTGGTCAGTCTTTGTTTCGTTAGTGTATTCAGGTGGGGTCGTCATTTTTGACATTCGACGCGTTTCATTCCTGGTGTTTTTTTATATACAGGGGGGGTATTTTTCATTGTTTACTCGTTTTCTTTGCTCTATTGATAAAATCTCAAGTTCCTGTGATTAAACTAATAAAACGTGTGCAGGAAGAATATTCGATATGAATATATAACCATGTTGTTTTTTTGTTGAGTCGGATTGAAAAATATCGGCCAGCAACAGCGGATCCCTGGGTTTATTTTTAGTTCGAGCAAAAAGGTAAACATGTAAAAACATGTCTGACGGGTGGTGGGACAAGCTATGACGGATGAACATTCCGATTTGTGGGCCTCAACTTAATTATGAAACTGACAAAATGCATTTTATGTATCAACCAAATGTAACGGAAAGTCAAGTTACTAAGAAATATAAAGCGTCCCTTAAAATATTTAGAAGAAAATGCCCACATCATATAAAAGTCGAATGAGGTCAAACGAATCAACACGCAAACTTTATTAAAATTAACGAATAAAGGCATTATTTGTGAAATAGCTGTATGCAAAGTACACTTACCGAAGCTGCTCTTGTAGTGACCGTCATTTTGTAACGAAATAATTAAGTTAGCACCAGAAATAATCGACAAATAGCTACTACACAACAACTTCAACTTTCTACAAGCATCATTTGTACAAGACTGACATTGACAAGTTTCTGCGGGATTGTTCAAACAAATCGCGGGTCGAACTCGATTGGCTCTTTCCATTTCAAAACATTTTTCTGATTGGTCAAAGTTGTTTATCGTTCATAGCAACTAAATTTTTAAAAACTATAATGTTGGTTATTTTAACTATATTATATATTTCTTTTACTTAAATAAATATAAATTTGTAACCGTGTTGCTTTTGTTCTCATTAGGTTTACTTTATAAAAAAAATAATATAGTAAATAGTTGTAATGTCCCATGATTCTAAATAAAAATGTCCGCGCCCATGATGCAGCCGGTGCCCGTCTAAAAGTAAGTTTTCCACGATTTTCTTAAGTATTCTAGTTTGATTAATTAATGTCATCAGCCTAAACTCTGAATATGTGTATAACATTTAGCAATTATGTATTTGCAGAAACCATAATTGTCACGAAAGCCTAAAACAATAGCGATTTAATTAATTGTATTTTGTCAACAGTCATTGGTTCTCGGTCTTAACTTTAATACACTGCCTTATTGCTTCTAAGTAGGTTTTAGCAGGGAACCAAAACTTTAGTGCCAAATTTAAAACATGTAAATTCCACATTAGACTAGTATAATTACCTGATAAGGGATTTCAGAGCGACGCCAAGGGAATGATAGCCTTTTCTCTACATGCCTGCTATTTAACCATTGACATTATTCAGATAAAGACTTTAAATCAGTTATTCCAGATGTTTTGAGCTTGTTACTCAGTACATGTATAAGTACATGTTTTGTTATAATAAAGGGTACGTGTTGTTTATAGTGTTGGTTAATTGCTTTAATTTCCTCAGTATGGTGATGGTGATAGTTTTTATTGTTGTGCATAATTAGATTTAGTTATGAATAGGTGTTACTTGATGCTTTTATTAGTTATATTGACACAATTGTCACACAATTAACAGTTTATCAGGTGTGTTACACTTTCCATTGATTACTACTGTATGACATATTTGATATTTGTCACCAACATCTGGTGATGAGAACTGACACAGGTTATACATGGAATATTCATACTGTTAATAAAGTACTCAGAAGCGTTACAACTTAGAGAATTATGCTATCAATTCAATGGAATAGAATTAAACTTTACACACTATGCCAAATAAATATCAGTGTGCTAATGATTATATGTGATTTGATCACAGACATTTTAATAAACAGATAGGAAACTTCCTATCTTAACAAATGAAGTAACCAAAATATCACGTGGCACCTTAACTTTTCCTTCTATCTTCTCTCTCAATTATTCACCGATTTTATTGAGAATACACCCAAAAGATTCATAGTGAATAGGAAAATGGTATTATAATAATTTATGTTCATTTACAAAATAAGAAATTGTATAAAAAAATGTTTAAAAGTTTAAAATGTCATCATTTTTCGCTTTTCTCTTAAAAATCAATGTTTTGACATAGTCAAAGTTTCCATCAAACTCCTTTTTTGCTCTCAATGTAAGAGAAAACAAAATACTATCATTGGAAAGAAAGTTAAATTTGTGATAGTATTTGGCTTGAATGAAACTTGTATCTACAAAACTCTTCATGATATGCGTATTTAAAGTTGGGGAATATTTTGTGAAATTTTCGAACTGTGCCACTTGAAATTTACACAATTTTCATAGTGTCCAATCTATTTTTTATTAGGTCTGTGGATTTGATGCTGACAATGTCTTGATCACTTATCTTAATATTTGTAAATCGTAATTTTTATATGCTTTCGCACTTTTTTCAATATATTACTTTCTTTTAATGCTTTGAATGTGAGTGATAATTTAGCCATGATTTTATATTTTAATATTGCATATATAATTTCATATACGAACAATACAAAATGTGTAATGTATTAATATAACATTTGCTGTAATACTATATTTGATATGTTTAGTTCGTCTGATACATACATTTTTTTGTTAAATTGGAAACCACCTCCGACTTCACGATTGGGACTCTGACACCTTTTTTAATAAGAAGTTGAGAATTGTTTAAACATATAATGTCATTTGTTTTGCTGGTTACTCATTTTTAGCTCTACTGGCCAAGGGCCAGCAGAGCTTATGGGATGCTGTGTTGTCCGTCGTCCGTCGTCTGTCTGTCTGTCGTCTGTCGTCTGTCGTCCGTTAACTTTTCTTCAAACGACTTCTTCTCAGAAACCGCTTGGCTAATTTTGACCAAACTTCACGTGGATGATCCTTAGTTGAATGCTTTTTAGATTTGTTAAAATTAGGTCAATGCTACATCCAAGATGGCTGCCATTACCATATATGGTCGAAACCTTAAAAAATCTTCTTCTCCAGAACCGCTGGACAGATTTCAACAGTTTTTCTTTTAAAATGATCGCCAACGCCTAGACTATCAAGTTTGTTCAAATAAAGTCCCCGGGGTCAAAAATGGCCGTGCCCCGGGGGTCCAAAATTTGTATATTGAGGTTTTGCATGTTTTTCATATAGACATATAGGAAAAAACTTTAAAAAATCTTCTTCTCTGAAACCACAAGACACAGAGCTCTCATGTATTACATGTAGCATCAGCTTATGGTCCTCTATTAAGTTTGTTCAAATGGTGACCCTGGGGTCAAATTTGTCCCCGCCCCGGGGGTCACAGTTTTACATAGACTTATATAGGATTTTTTTTTAAAAAATCTTCTTCTCGGAAACTACAAGAGCCAGAGGTTTGATATTTTGCATTTACTATAAGCTTATGGTCCTTTACCAAGTTTGTTCAAATGGTGACCCTCGGGTCACTTTTGGCCCCGCCCCAAGGGTCACATGTTTTACATAGACATGTATAGGGAAAAACTTAAAAAATCTTCTTCTCTGAAACTGCAAGAGCCAGAGGTTTAATATTTTGCATTTGCTATAAGCTTGTGGTCCTCTATCAAGTTTGTTCAAATGGTGACCCAGGGGTCACATTTGGCCCCACCCCGGGGGTCACAGTTTACATAGGCTTGTATAGGGAAAAACTGAAAAAATCTTCTTCTCTGGAACCACATGGCACAGAGCTCTCATGTAATACATGTAGCATCAGCTTATGGTCCTCTACTAAGTTTGTTCAAATGGTGACCCGGGGGTCAAATTTGTCCCCGCCCCGAGGGTCACAGTTTTACATAGACTTATATAGGATTTTTTTTTTAAAAATCTTCTTCTCGCCAACTACAAGAGTCAGAGGTTTGATATGTTACATTTATTATAAGCTTATGGTCCTTTACCAAGTTTGTTCAAATAGTGACAATAGTGACCCTGGGGTCACATTTGGTCCCGCCCCAAGGGTCACATGTTTTACATAGACATGTATAGGGAAAAACTTAAAAAATCTTCTTCTCTGAAACTGCAAGAGCCAGAGGTTTAATATTTTGGTGTTGCTATAAGCTTATGGTCCTTTACCTATTTTGTTCAAATGGGGACCCTGGGGTCACTTCTGGCCCTGCCCTGGGGATTCACAGTTTTACATAAATGCTTGTAGAGGGAAAAACTGAAGAAAAAAAATCTTCTCTGGAACTGCAAGAGCCAGAGGTTTAATATTTTGCATTTGCTAAAAGCTTATGGTCCTTTACCAAGTTTGTTCAAATGGTGACCCTGGGGTCACATTTGGCCCCGCCCCAAGGGTCACATGTTTTACATAGACATGTATAGGGAAAAACTTAAAAAATCTTCTTCTCTGAAACTGCAAGAGCCAGAGGTTTAATATTTTGCTGTTGCTATAAGCTTATGGTCCTTTACCAATTTTGTTCAAATGGGGACCCTGGGGTCACATCTGGCCCCGCCCCGGGGGTCACAGTTTTACATAAATGCTTGTATAGGGAAAAACTGAAAAAAATCTTCTTCTCTGGAACTGCAAGAGCCAGAGGTTTAATATTTTGCATTTGCTGTAAGTTTATGGTCCTTTACCAAGTTTGTTCAAATGGTAACCCTCGGGTCACATGTTTTACATAGACATGTATAGAGATTTATTTTTTTTAATTATTTTTTTTTTTTTTTTTTTTTTTAATTATTTTTTTTAAAATATTTTTTTTTGGAATTTTGTTTTTGGAATTTTTTTTTTTTTGAAATATCTTCTCTTTTTTTTTGAAATTTTTTGCATTTTTTTTTTTTTTTGCAATTTTTATTTTATTTTTTTTTGCAATTTTTTGCAATTTTTTGCAATTTTTTGCAATTTTTTTTTAGCTCTATGTTCAACCAGTCGGACCAGTAACAGAGGTGTTCTTCATTTAGTTAAACATGCTATATGTTGCCTCGTTGATACGGTTGGGCCTTCATTTTTCATCTGATCTTTACCAAACTTTACCAGATTCTTTAGTTATGGCCTTTGATTTAGTTAAAAAGCTGTTTTTTGCCCAAAACTTTCAAAAAAACGTAAATGGCAGTCACTCACTTCATTGATGTTATAAGAGCCATGTTAGCCAGTAGAGCGTCCACAGGCCCTCTTGGGCCTCTTGTTGCAATAGTCATGAAATTGTATTGCCTGGGACTTCCTACTTAAAATGCACCTATTTTATTCTCAAAGAAAAAACAATAAGATGTACTGCAGTTATTTTGCTTATTTGCCGTTGACATTTTTAAACTATTTATTTTTTAGGAGAAGAGAACCATAAATTTATTCTTAAAGAGACACTTGGCAATCTTGATTGCTTTAAACATGTGCAAAATGATTATTATTATTATTTGCATGTGTGTTTTTGCACTATTTGAATAATTGCAAAGCCTATTAATAATTTTTTAAATAGTTCATAGATTATTTTGACACATCTCTTAATTGTTATACATGACCTTCATTTCCTCCATTTGTAATACGGAGATTGTTAGTTTCCCTATATTTAAATATGCGCATACAGCTTTTATGACCTATTTCCTATATTGGGAAGTGTGAATTTGTATAATTGTAATGGATGGTTCAGACATTTAATTTCTGCCTCCGCCCTCGATTGTCCATAAATCAGGTTTCCACTTAAATGTACTTTTAATTTGGCTCAAGTCTGTGGCGGAGTTAAGCTTGATTGACAGGTGTAATGGTGTTATAGACTATGATCTGTACAATACCTGGACTAATCAGTCAACAAGCTTATCCTGCTTAAGTAAGGGTTAAAACCTGATCATAAATAGGTCTTTAAAGTAATAACGTCATTGAACAAATTGATAAAGCTACTCTTTTTGAATGTGTGATAAACACTATAAGACTTTAAAGTTAAATGAAAAAAATGGCATGACACACTGCTTAAAAAGAGCATATGATTTATATATTTATCAATACCATATTATATGCGTGTGTATCACTCTCTAATTGCTTGCCCAATCCCCAATGGAAAATAATACAGTAATGTTTTGTGCTTGAAATTAAAAAAAAAAATCCAATCTACAAAAAAATAAAAACGTGAGATCTCTGAGCAGTTAATCCTGCAGTTAATCTCTGAGCAGTTGATCTCTGAACAGTTGATCTCTGAGCAGTTAGTCCAGCAGTTGATCTCTGAGTAGTTGATCTCTTAGCAGTTGATGTCTGAGCAGTTGATCTCTGAGCAGTTAGTCCAGCAGTTGATGTCTGAGCAGTTGATCTCTAAACAGTTGACATCTGAGCAGTTGATCTTTGAGCAGTTGATCTCTGAGCAGTTAATCCTGCAGTTGATGTCTGAGCAGTTGATGTCTGAGCAGTTGATGTCTGAGCAGTTGATCTCTGAGCAGTTGATGTCTGAGCAGTTAGTCCAGCAGTTGATGTCTGAGCAGTTGATGTCTGAGCAGTTGATCTTTAAACAGTTGATATCTGAGCAGTTGATCCTGCAGTTGATCTCTGAGCAGTTGATCTCTAAACAGTTGATATCTTAGCAATTGATCTTTGATCATTTAATCTCTGACCAGTTAGTCCAGCAGTTGATCTTTGAGCAGTTAATCTCTGAGCAGTTAATCCTGCAGTTTATGTCTGAGCAGTTGATGTCTTAGCAGTTGATCTCTGAACAGTTGATCTCTGAGCAGTTGAACCTGCAGTTGATGTCTGAGCAGTTGATCTCTGAGCAGTTGATGTCTGAGCAGTAAGTCCAGCAGTTGATTTCTGAGCAGTTGATCTCTAAACAGCTGATCTCTGAGCAGTTGATCTTTGAGCAGTTGATCTCTGAGCAGTTAATCCTGCAGTTGATGTCTGAGCAGTTGATGTCTGAGCAGTTGATCTCTGAGCAGTTAGTCCACCAGTTGATGTCTGAGCAGTTCATCTCTAAACAGTTGATATCTGAGCAGTTAGTCCAGCAGTTGATATCTGAGCAGTTGATCTCTGAGCAGTTAGTCCAGCAGTTCATCTCTAAATAGTTGATCTTTGAGCAGTTGATCTCTGAGCAGTTAGTCCAGCAGTTGATCTCTGGGCAGTTGGTCCAGCAGTTGATATCTGAGCAGCTGATATCTGAGCAGTTAGTCAGTAGTTGATATCTGAGCAGTTGATCTCTGAGCAGTTGATCTCTAAACAGTTGATATCTTTGCAGTTGATCTCTGAGCAGTTGATCTCTGAGCAGTTGGTCTCTGAGCAGTTAGTCCAGCAGTTGATATCTGAGCAGTTGATCTCTCAGCAGTTGATCTCTCAGCAGTTAGTCCAGCAGTTGATCTCTGAGCAGTTGATCTCTGAACAGTTACGTGGGTTGCGTGGTTTTAAATAAAAGGGCAATAACTCCTTAATGGTGTATCATAGGGATCTATAATTGTGTAAATTGTGTAATCGGTGACTCAAGTTAAAAAACATATCAGATGGAATTTTGAATGGGATGCTGGAGGTAACACTTGAGGGGGTGGACTGTGTCAAAAAAATGTTTTCAAGATCCCCACCCTATAACCATACATATACTTACTGGGCATGAACAGACAGATACAACCATCCATCCAGCATTGACCCCAAGGTCCATCCCTACCCCTGGGGACATAGCCTCTGAGTCATTACTTGTAAACCATTGCGATCCATGAGACAGGATTTTAAATGAGATGCCTAGGTCATGCTCAGGTTGACCTTACGATTAACCAATCAGATTTCAGCCTACAAAATTGCTCTGTATATACTGCTTCACTGCGCATGTCGCGGTTCAGTCAAATGAAGTGGAGCAGTCTACGCTCGGTATTGAAAGAGACAATGTCCATAACTTTTAGCTTATAAAACACAAAATAATTGCTTTGACAAACAACACACACCAACCACAGGGCTGTACAAATATTTTTTTTAGCCACTAGTCCGGGACTAGTCACCCTGTCAAAAGTGACTAGCCCCAAAAAATTGTCACTAGTCCCAAAAAATGGACACAAGTCCTGAATTCTTTAGATTTCTCAAAATGTTAAAACTGCATCTTATTTTAACGGATTTGCATACTCGTTACAATTCATTATACACAGTAAATGAAACAATCCTTATTTACTCTTCAGACAATTAATGTATGTTTCAGTGGTATAGATTGTAGACTACCATTGGATGAAAGAATCGCAACTGCATTTTTAAATTTCAATGAGTTTCATATTACAGTTCAGATAATCATTTAATGGAGAGAAAAAATAGTCATAACTTTAAATAGGTAAAGGGCTACAGATGAGATTCTTAACTTTATTACCATTTTATCTAATGCAAAAAATAAATAACATTGGAATCAATAAATCATTTTATTTTTATTTGTCCACTACACTAGATGATTTTGACTTTTTGATTGGCTGTTTTTCCTCTTTTTTTTATTTTTACTTTCGCTTTCACTCTGAATATTTTCCTTATTTTTAACACTGAAAAAGTTCAACAAACTCAATTTTGAAATGTAAACATTAGCACTGCCGAATACGAAATCAAACTGATTATGTATGTCAGTTCGTTTGTTTTTATTTCATTTTTTTGACAACTCAATTCTTCGAACGTAATTGGTACACTAACTAATCACAAACCGTTACCCCACCCGCCTTTCATGTCTTACAATTACGCTCAACAATACACTGAGAAACAACAAAAAATCACACCTGCCATTTCAAATCAAACATGCTTCCATTGTCAAATGTCCTTAGTTCCTTTACTCATCGAAAGATTGCCGACAAATCGACCTGATTGCTAATTAATCAACGTGTTAGTGTTATTATTTGAGTCTATCGCCATTTTCAGCTCACCACATGACGAACAGGTAATCACGTGACGAACATGTGATTTACCTGTAGTAGTCGTTTCATTGGCTAGCGGGTCTGGATTAAAATAGATCGGGTCAATTGATTGGATAATGTCGACAATACAGACTGTCGAAGTAATTTGAAGGCGGGACTTCCGGCATGGTTGATGCCCGGGGTCGCTGTGGATGCTAATTGCATTACATAAGCAAGTGAAATTAAAGGAATACGTTGAGAAGTGTGCTGGGGTTGTTTTATGACAGGTGGCCGACATTGTTATTTGGACAAATCTGGGATGAAATCTTTCTAACAGTAACACGCCCGACTTTCTCTTTTTTTAAAATTGGACTAGTCCGGGACTGAAATCTTTGAAAAAGTGACACGCCCGACTTTGGTTTTGGACTAGTCCCGGGCGTCGGGCTATAAGATTTGTACAGCCCTGAACCATTATTGAATATTTACTGGAAAAAACACACACAAAAAAAAAAAAATTGACAGTACAAAAAATATACCGCTTTGTGGGGTTAAACAAAGTTAACTGAGCTAAGCGGGCCAGACATACCACCACATAGCATTTAGAGAAACTAATGTCGTAATGATCTAGGTAGAATATATATTTTCAAAACACATGACCGTGCCCATGATTTTCTTCGTATTCTTGATGTAAAACGTGCCATTTAGAGCATTTCTTTGAATTTATCGTGCAATCAACAGCATTAACACACGGCGGCTTTATCTTTTTCGGCTATATGTGTTTTATGTGGATTTTTGTTTGTTCACTCGAACATCAGCTGAAGTGCATATGAATCGCCCAATTTCATTGGTTGAATTTAGTTGATCTTCTCATGAATATTGATTAGATGAAAGAAAGGTCGATCTGATGTGACCTCCAAGGCGGTGTTGTCAGATTCTTAGTAGCGGTGAGTATCAAAACGTAATTTGGATATGATTTTAATGAGATTGGTGTCTGCATGGTAGGGTAGGTAGCTTTTATTCTCTACATAACCCTATATAAAAAATACTTTTTTCATTCCCACTAAAATACAGATATTTTTTAATCAGATTAAAGATTGTTTTATTTGTCCCCTACCAGTCCGGACCGGAGGGGACATTAGGTTTGCCCCCCATCCGTCTGCCTTTTGTCGTCCGTCATCTTTTTGTCCGGACTGTAACTTTGTCATGCATTGTGGAATTTTGAAATAACATGGCACAAATGTTCACCATAATGACACGGCGTGTCATGGGCAAGACCCAGGTCCGTAGCTCAAAGGTCAAGGTCACACTTGGAGATTGAAGGTCAGAAATAGGCTTGTCAGGGCGGTAACTTTGTAAGTAAGAGTATGGAAAAACATGTTTCCGCTGAGGTGTCTTACTGCTATATTTTGTGAAATTCAAGTTTTGAAGGTGGATTTCTCTACAGATACTTGGTCCTTTGTAAACTATAAAGAGTTGGAAAATATTTACTGAATGGAAAAAGAAACGCGACATGGGAATTTCCGCTATATATTGTATATACTGCACACTTAATTCCATATATATTCCGAGGAAATCCCATGATGTTTTGTAAAAAAAAAGGTTCACCATAATGAGACGGCGTGTCGCGCGCAAGACCCTGGTCCGTAGCTCAAAGGTCAAGGTCACAGTTGGAGGTTAAAGGTCAGAAATACGCTTGTCCGGGCTGTAACTTCGTCATGCATTGTGGGATTTTGAAATAACTTGGCACAAATGTTCACCATAATGAGACGGCGTGTCGCGTGCAAGTCCCAGGTCCGTAGCTTAAAGGTCAAGGTCACAGTTTGAGGTTAAAGGTCAGAAATATGCTTGTCCGGGCTGTAACTTTGTCTTGCATAGTGGGATTTTGAAATAACATGGCACAAATGTTCGCCATAATGACATGCCGTGTCGAGCACAAGACCCAGGTCCGTAGCTTAAAGGTCAAGGTCACACTTGGAGATTGAAGGTCAGAAATATGCTTGTCCGGGCTGTAACTTTGTCTTGCATCGTGGGATTTTGAAATAACTTGGCACAAATATTCACCATAATGAGACGGCGCATCGCGCGCAAGACCCAGTCCAGAGCTTAAAGGTCAAGGTCACAGTTTGAGGTTAAAGGTCAGAAATACACTTGTCCGGGCTATAACTTTGTCTTGCATAGTGGGATTTTGAAATAACATGGCACAAATGTTCGCCATAATGACATGCCATGTCGAGCACAAGACCCAGGTCTGTAGCTTAAAGGTCAAGGTCACACTTGGAGATTGAAGGTCAGAAATAGGCTTGTCCGGGCTGTTACCTTGTCCTGCATTGTGGGATTTTTAAATAACTCGGCACAAATGTTCACCATAATGAGACGGCATGTCGCGCGCAAGACCCAGGTCCGTAGTTCAAAGGTCAAGGTCACGATACCTTCAGAACACAGGAATACATATTTTGCAGCTAAACATGGTAAGGTATTCAACATTCCTTGCATGATCATTCACATGGTTACATTCAACCTTTCATATGGTTACATTCAAAGACTGTTTCTTCAATAATTTCAGAATTAACAAACTGGTTAATAATAACTTTATTTCTTTGAAATTTTTGCAATTATTGTGTTGATGAAACACAGTAACCTTTGACAGCAGTTTGACATTTGTGCAATTATTGTGTTCACAAAACAGTAACCTTTGACAGCAGTGCAGCTTCTGAATTGTTAATTTTGCACAAGACCCGGTAGGGGACTATGGCCGTCCCTCGGAGTGCTTCTTGCTAAAATTGCTTTAAAAACTTTGTAGTACTGCCATTTTTATGTGAGAATGCGCATTACAGCCAACATAGCTCCTTTCAAGCATTGCCGTCATCATATTTTTCAGACAGTGACAACAACTAAGAAGACAACAGAGACCGTTTTAACACGTGATATCCATCCAGTTGGCATCAGAAGCAAACCCACTGTCAGCTGTTTGTAATGGAAGATATCAGGAGAAGAGCAGAGTTCGGCAATGTGAACGTTCAAATCCAGGTAAGTCTGTTTTCACGCTATGCTTCCACTGGCTGGATCATACATATATATGTCTGACCAAATTATATCTACCATTTTTCAGTCCAAATTGTACATAGACATAAACCATATAATCGGGCCAGTTCTAGCAAAGTGTTATCATCTTATAAATACATAATACAAGCGACTTTATATTTAGTTACAGGTCAAAGATTAGCAAAGCTTTTTCAGATATTTTTTACGCTCCACAAAAACATTTCGGGGGAGTATTATAGTCACCGCTTTGTTCTTCCATCAGTCTGAAGATCTTGTCCGAAGCATAACTTGAAAACCACTAATAAGACTGGAATGAAACTAAATACAATGATAGAGGGCAATAAGAGGAACTGCAGAGTGCAAAATAAACACATACCTGTATATCTATATTCAAATTAGAGTTATTACCTTTTGCAATTTATACTAATAATGGTACTGGAATGAAACTTCACAAAATGATAGAGGGCAATGAGAGGAAGTTCAGAGCACAAATCTTAAACTTGAGTAAATACACTATTTTATGATTTATTTTAGTATAACATGTTTATCAGACCATGCTCTTGTCTGGAATGTAAAGGATTGCCATTCTGCTTTTAATTGATAGGCAACGTTGTGTTATTGCTTTTGACCATTGTCTAAGAAAATCACTCATACGAGGGACAATTAGAAATGTTGGTAACTGCTGCACTACCATAGAAACTATACTCAACTCACTCAGGCGAATTTTATCTGAACAAATGCCTATTCAATACCTACGCGTGCACGATAATTGGGTGAACATCGCATTTGTAATAACAGAGTAATAGTCATTTGAAATAAGGTCGCTCATATACACTGACCATATTTCGCTGTAGATATGAAAGACTTGTCTATATGTGAAATCTGTGAAATCAGGGGTTACTTAAAGCGTGCGGCATTTTAAATATTACCGATAAGTAACAGAATTTTTAAACTGTGTGCCATCTATGGACCCTCGGCGATTTCGAGGACTGCAATGTCAAAACAGTTTAAAATTGACATCGAATACAACCCCCATTCAGGTAGGCGTTGGTCTGCCATAACCAGTACAATGATCGCTACTGTGCAAAGTATCCTCTAAGAAGACACAAGATGCACACTGCTAGTGTTTTGTGTAATGAAAATACAGAAACAATTGATTGGCATTGAATGTTTGGGTCTGTAACAGAGTTAAACGGAGTGCTGGTATGTAAGACTATGGAAAAATGTGTTTCTGCCGAGATGTCTTACTGCTATATTTTGTGAAATTCAAGTTTTGAAGGTGGATTTCACTACAGATACTCGTTCCTTGTAAATATCTATATACGGTTGGAAAATATATATCATTTCTCCATTTGCCTATACCATAGAAATCAGTTGATACTTATAATTGGAACCCTCTAATGTAAAGCCTTTCTGTATATATGTAGTTGTTTTTATTATTCTTACGTGGGGCTGATTCTGAGAGTTCCAAGTGTGTGAAATTAATTGGACAAAGGAGCATAATTCAAGTTATATATTTTAGCTGGGATAAACCCAGTAGCTTCCCTTCCATAGGAATCTTTCTGTAGAGTT
This sequence comes from Cyrtodaria siliqua, assembly GCA_037043455.1. Lineage (NCBI taxonomy): Eukaryota > Metazoa > Mollusca > Bivalvia > Adapedonta > Hiatellidae > Cyrtodaria > Cyrtodaria siliqua. The sequence goes on along the minus strand of JAWPHD010006723.1, from coordinate 91,782 downwards.
TACAGTGTCTGAATGGGGCTCATTACATGAAATGAAACAAGCAAGGTTTTACGCAAGCGTAAAATAGCTGCCGAGATACAATTACCTTGTAATACGACGTGCTAGAAGTACACATCACCACAGAAATACAATTGTTCACGTGTGCGTTAAAGTGTACATTACAACACATATAAACTGTTCACTGTTACCATGTGTAATTATAAGATTGCGTTATCAAAGTGAAAAATGTAAAGGAATAATATAAACCAATGAAAATTAAAAAAAAAAGGGGAAAAAAAAGGGAAATCAGCAGGCTTGAACCCTACCTTCCTGGGCATTAACACAGCGCCAAGACATACTGCACTATTGAGAATTCTGAATGTTTCGTCGCTAATCACCAGATGGCATCATAGACAGTTTGCGTATTGCTGAAGTAAAGTGCCCTTTTACAGCTAAGGATAAAACAATCGGTGTTGAAACCGTATCGTATTTGAAAGAGAACTCAGATTCGGAGCTCGTTTTAGATGAAACAAACGACTACTTTTTCCAGATTCAGGGCCAGCTTCTTTGCACAGGAGCAGAAGAATGTGCGCTAGTTGTTTACACGATCACTGACATGGCGCACATTAAAATACCACACAATGACGAATTCATAAGGAAAATGGTGGACAGCTTACGTCTATTTTTTTTATCTCTATTTCAAACCAGCTCTATTGGAGAAGAGGTTTTACAAGACGTACATTGATTAAGACAAACATTTGGATTTCAGTAATTATATATATCTTTTATTCAGCAAAATTCCAAAAGGTCATAAGACCCATGAGGATGCAAGACATATATACAAGGTTGACAGCAGGTACATGCAATAGTTATGTGTACTTATGCAAACATACTATTGTTTCAACATCAACACGATATATAATTATAAAGGTTTTGAAAGTAACAATTCAAGAAATATTTTCAATCATATAGGTTATTTTTACCACCCCACCAATGCATTTTAAACAGTTTTTAATTGCATACTATATGTGGAGAAGATGACGGTCATTTAAATATAATCATATATATATTTGTATTAAACTGGTATGAAATAACAGGTCCATGTGACCATGTGAAGCAGACGTAACGTAATGTTACCGTGATTGGCCGACATCAATAAAAGTGCTGATGATGAGAATATCAATTTAATATGGAGTCGAGGGCAAAATTTAAGTCTATAATACTCTATAAAAAAACTACCGGTATTAAAAATGTTAAACTAGTTTATCATATAACTTGCGATTATAAAGTCATACATGTATTTATCATTATTACACTAGTGTAAGAAATATGCAGATGAAGGCCGCATCATCGTGTGTTCTTTTCTGTTAGCTTGGTTTGCATTGGAATCAACTCGTAGATTTTCAGTGTTTAAAATAGCGGATTACGGAAATCAATGAGGCAGTTCCTTTGTTTGGTGTGTATGAATGAGTACAAGTTCATATATACATGTAGGCAACTACAATAACTTTTTCTTGTATTCTTTCTTTAGAGTTTGGAGTGAATGTCACATTCATGTTTATTTACATAATTCATTAACTTAAGTCGTTGGATGAAATTGACAGCCTCGCATCTGACATATAAATTATAATTGTATTCAATTTGTTTAATAATAATATTATATGATTATTGCCAAATCGATCATCGGCATTGTGTAAAATAATTTACCAATAAAATAAATATGTATGTTGTTCTCACTATAATATTTCAAGTTTTCAGTCCTATTTAGACGGTGTCTACTTGTAGCAGTGAGCTCAATGCTCAACTTTATAATGTTGCTACACTGTAATATCATTCCATAGATGCATGACATGATACCATAGCCACCCTGTTGCATATAATGACAATACTTTAAAGGAACACAACAATTTTGATTTGTTTGAAACTTGCGGCATCCCATTTGTTGTTTTTTTAATCTCAATTTTTTTAATTCAAATGAATCAAGGTGCCAATTTTAACGCTTGATGTAAAGTTCAAGATTGCCATGTGTTCCTTTAACTGCAAATTTACTTTTTGTTATATATATGTTATTTTTGTATAGTGTGATGGGTTGGCTACCCTGACCCCTCACATCTATGACAGGGAGAATAAATGGGTTACCATATGGTGACCAGTGTTCGACACTAACTTTTTGGACCTACTAGCCCCGGGGGCTAGTTGGTTTGGAATTTCACTAGCCCCCCTTAATTTCTACTAGCCCTGCTACCAACGGTACCAAATCCTCATTGTATATTGATTTGACGGGGTTGGTTATAAAATAACAACACAAATCAGATTCAAAATTTGTGACATCGCTGACAGCACCCTCCGTCACAATAACTTGATCTCGTGGCAGTCTGCACCTCTGTTAAGAAAAGTAACATACTGTGATGATTATTATTTTAATTTATTATAGTATTTCTGAACAATGTACACGAGAAACACAGAAATTAGAAATTATTATGATAGATTTTTTTTGTTTTTTGGCTGGTGGAGAAAGCCCCAAAAATCGATCTATGTTTGCACCGTTTATAGCACGTTCATAATTCGCGGCGTTTTCCGACGGAAGCGGAAACAACTGCTGAAATCGTGGTCATAAAAACGCTTGAGAAAAGCTGTCTAGTTTATAAGGCGTAGTTACAAGCGTTTGTGTGATTCGGTATCGGGCTGGTATCACGCGGTAAACGAAAGCAAAAAGAAAACAAATGTCGTTTTACGCGGACTAAAAGAGCAGCAGTTTTAAGCGAGAATCTGAGGAACATTAATGATTAACAGTGCTTGAGATTTTATTTATATAATGCCAACGCAAATTGGGTACGTGTTTGTTCTATAATCTACTAGCCAATCGGGCTAGCTAGACGATCGTACGTGCTAGCCCGACGGTCACTTTTACTAGCCCCGGGCTATCGGGCTAGCGTTAGTGTCGAACACTGGTGACTGAAAAAAGAAAGGATTTTTAGTTATATTATTTACAAGTTTTCTTTATAATATTTATGTGAATTGCTGGAGTTACTAGGATTAAATTAATTATGCACGGATAAAGAATATATTGAAAGATGGACAAATTTAAAATAAAAGTAGTTTGCATCATAATATTTTGTAGATTTTAATAATGAATGACCATGAATGAGATACAAATTGTCACATAACTTACAATCCTTGAGATTCTTTTTTTCACATAACTCACATCTATTTATCACATAACTATTTCAAATTGACCTAATGCATTTTTCTATCGTTTTGATAATTTTCTGTCCGCCCTCATTTGCATAGTTATTTCAGTAGCGGATTATCCAAAAGATAAAATTATTTCACTCCCTCTCTGTAAGTTACGTGATAAAATTCGATACAGAGCGACATCGAGACAGTTTACTTAATCATTGATGTAAAGAAGTAAAATAAAAAATTTAACAAATTATTTATTAAATTGTAGCAAATATAATAGATATAATTATGCCTAAAGTATCGCAATCAATGGTAAAAAGACTCGGTTAATATTCACTTCTGCTAATACTTAGCGAATTGAGAGCAGAATCAAAGAAAGTTATTTTAGCGAGATGATTCTCAGCGAAGTTTTTTCATTTTAACTTTCTTTGATTCTGCTCTCAATTCGCTAAGTATTAGCAGAAGTGAATATTAACCGAGTCTTTTTACCATTGATTGCGATACTTTAGGCACAATTATATCTTTATGGACTGAGAATTAGAGCTGAAATGCATGTGTTTACTTACCGAGTCGAGACAAATTTTCGTTACGGATGATCATCTCGTGCACCTGCTACGATGTCGATTCCTGGGCTTGAAATACATATTGCAAATTTTTTAAGTTTGAAGTGTTTAGCACTTTTGCTCTCCATGATGTTAACACGTGTCAATCATTCATGCATGTGGGGAAACAATGCCACATCTAAAATTGCAAAGCATATAACAAATAAATACTATTTCAGAAGAATTTTTTGTTTCTGTTCCTGTCAAAGGGTGAAACAAAATTTTATAAGTTTTTCCAAGGCCGATTATACGCTCTATGTGCACTCTTTTGCTCGCTATTTTTCTGTCTTTCATGACAACTTTTCCCGACATCCTATTTTTCTTTTTAAAAAAAGTTGGCACATTTATTTGAACATTCATGGAGGCAAATATTAGTCCTGAACATTAAATCCTTTGTCGGCCATAATTGAATCACCTGGATCGCACATTTCAAATAAATTGCTGCGTTCCACAATCTGTCGGTCTCTTGTTGAGCCACAGTACAGTGGAGAAATATAAGATACAAGGCCGCCAGGTGTAGCGCCAATGAGTGTTTTCACCAAATTTCTATTTTTATACGTGGAAAATGTGGATTGCTGAGCTGTTGGCGCCTTCGTTTTTTTTATTGGACATTCAGTTCCATCTATAACAACACGAGTAGTTGGAAATTTTGATTTAAAATGATTTAATCTGAGGGTGCAAAATATCGCACAAGATTGCGTGAAGGCCAAATATCAATTTCTCTCCACTGTTTTGACATAAATATAATCCATGTAAACACTATGTTTTTCACACTGCTTTCTGATATATTAAACAATGTGAAAGTTCAAAATGTGGTCGATTTCTTCTAAGTTTTATCAATGTCAAAAAGAACTGATTTATAACAGACGTACTTTCAACCTTGTGATACAGATAATTTAAGCAATAAGCTGCAGGTCCAAGTGTGTTTAAAACAAATGTTAATTTTAAGTAATTTTCAAGTCCGGTATAAAAATGAGTGCATTTGTCGTCATCTTTAAAGTTTTCGATATCAAAAAGGGACTTAGTATCGTTCGGTTTAGTATCAGTCTGCGTTCCGGATTCTCTGCTACATTTTAGAGGTGTAGCGAAATAGTGGATTTCAGAAGGGCCCGTCTCAACTTCAACTTCACTACATTCCAATGGTTCTAAAATGCCAACCTCTAGCTCATTTAGAACTGTTTGTTTTCTTTTTCTGCTTTCTCTGTCCTGTGTCCTAAACCCACGAGACTTTTGTAATGGGGTCATGGGTCTTGTCCATTGATATTGACTGGGGACAGCTGTGGACAGTAGTTTCTGTTGAATGGGATTTCTACCTGAAAATAAAAATCATTTTGTTTGTTAATAACACAACTTTATAAATTGTGACCATTATACACATACATGTAGGTTCGTCAGCTTAAACCATCAGGAAAGAAAAGAAACACCAGGTGATAGATTCCCCTAATATAAATGTTTTGAGTTCATAAAGGTTCACTGATCCGAAAGTCGGTTACCCCACCCACTAGTAGGGACTACTTGACTATCAACGAATACTTCTCAGCCGTATGGGTACGTTTATTTTACAAAAGTATGGGTATGAATAACACATCTACTAACTTTAACGTTTTCTTGTGTGTGTTTTTTTTCAAAAAGTTTGATTGGACACTAAAACATACCATCTATTGTTTGTTGAATGTAGTCATCCGGTTTGAAGTGCGCCTTACAGACGACTGACGATTTTGACGGTTTCCAATTCTTAAATCCCTCATCCATTCGTTTAATCGCCAAAATCCATTTCTCCCGTCTAACTGATTCGGTTGGAAACTCGTGTCCCCCTCTTAAATGGCATCCTGGAACACAATAACACGTACTAGGCATGATTTCTTTTCTTTTTTTTGACGAATTTCTTTGTTTATCGTACAATAAAGACCGAGTAACACCAAAGTAGCTGGACCGGGTTCGGTGGCGCCATCTATTCTCGGCAGATAACTCGCTACTATCAGTCGTGAACGCTCGGCTGTACGAGATGTTGCGAATGGATTACATCAGTAGACCGGTTTACGAAAATGTCATTTCAGCAGGTGAAATGGTAACCTTTCAACATTACAAAATATGTGTTTATACCATTTAAGTTTTTCAGACGAGTTCTCTAGGAATTCAAGTTGTAAAGCATGCGTATTGCCACTTACATGAGTCACAGTCTGTTAACCATAGGCACATTTAAAACTCATATAAGAGTCATGAAATACTTTTTTTCTTCAAAAAATCAACTTTTGAAGTATTGTTTGCATGTGGAACTTCTACACTCAAACCAGCCCAGGCTGTCAGCATTTATATTCTAGAAGTCTGAAAGACATAGTCATTCAGCTGCCTGACTCTTATATGTGTTTAGAATATGTCTGTGGTTAACAGACTGTGAATTATGTAGCCGACAATAAGCATGCATTTCTAGGGAACCCGTCTAAAAACTTGAATGATATAAACACATATTTTTCAATGTTCAAAGCTTGCCGTTTTATTGCCTCAAATGACGTTTTCGTAGATCAGTCTACTAAAGTGTAGAATGCGGCAATATTTCCGGGATCTTCACGTCCGCTATTTTTTACAGAGCATAATGAAACCGTAAGTGAAACTGAATGAAACTGCAAGTATTGGAATGGAATAAGTGCAAATCTGTATTTTAATGGAATAATACCATTTTATGGAATAATACCCATTTATAATGCGGTATTCTCGTAAATACCACTGTGTTATACACTAGTCGATGGGTTTATACGCTGCCTATATGGTTTTCATAATTGCACATGTAATGGTAAGGTAGCAATGAACAGTTTCATTGAGTTTTTCACATTGATAATGCAATATTATAATTACACATGGTAACAGTGAGATGTTTATCTCTGTTGTAATGCACACGCTAATGCACACGCATCCCTTACCTGTGAACACAGGTCTGTATTTCTGTGCTGATGTGTACTTCTAGCACGTCGTGCTCCAAAGTTGAATTGTAATCAGTATGTAAGGCAAATCAAGGTATTTAAACAGAGAGAAGTGAGGTCGCCCACCTTGATTCAAAATGTTTAGTAGGAACAACTGATGGTAAAACTCGGGAAGAATGTGTCTGGTAAGAAAGAAAAAATGGTCGTGGCGTGTTTACGTCAACATTATTTTTTTCAATATTGTTTTAACACCCGTGACTTGATATGTTATTATGTTAAACTTCATTTCCAGTATATGCTATTTCCTCTCGGCAGCTAATTTACTAATTTGTGTAAAACTTTGCTTGTGTTATATCTTATATAATACAGAATGTGAATGGTTTACTGTTGAGTGGTAAATGTGATAAATGTTTAAGGAGTCTGTGGGTTCTCCCAATAAGGATGCCAAGTCTTACTGGCTGGGTTGAGTCTATTTTGAGGTGCCCATGGTTCTCCAATGAGTTTCAGTTCTGATGGACTTGGATGGAGTCTAGTTCAAGGTGTGCAGTTGGTTCTCCGATGTGAATCAGATCTGATGACCTGAGACCTGAGTCTTGAGAGTTCTCCGATGTGAATCAGATCCGATGACCTGAGACCTGCGTCTGAGAGTTCTCCGATGTGAATCAGATCTGATGACCTGAGACCTGAGTCTTGAGAGTTCTCCCAGAAAGAGCTACAGACCTCGTTCTGGCATGTGGTCAATCTTTATAATTATCAACAAGAACAGAAACAGCAGCACTGTTTGGAGAGTTGAAGATGTGCATGCTGCAACTAATATTGGTCTCAAATCTATGTCATTTGGTCTCATCTCTCCGTGTCATCTGGGTCTCATATCTCTCCATGTCATTTGGGTCTCATCTCTTCATGTGATCTGGGCCTCATCTCTCCATGTCATCTGGGTCTCATCTCTCCATATAATCTGGGCCTCATCTCTCCATCTCTCAATGTAATCTGGGCCTCATCTCTCCATGTAATCTGGGTCTCATCTCTCTGTGTCATCTGGGCCTCATCTCTCCGTGTCATCTGGGCCTCATCTCTCCATGTTATCTGGGCCTCATCTCTCTGTGTCATCTGGGCCTCATCTCTAAATGTAATCTGGGTCACATCTCTCCGTGTCATCTGGGCCTCATCTCTCCGTGTAATCTGGGTCACATCTCTCCATGTCATCTGGGCCTCATCTCTCCATGTAATCTGGGTCACATCTCTCCATGTAATCTGGGTCTCATCTCTCCGTGTCATCTGGGCCTCATCTCCGTGTCATCTGGGCATCATCTCTCCATGTCATATGGGCCTCATCTCTACATGTCATCTGGGCCTCATCTCTCCATGTCATCTGGGCCTCATCTCTCCATGTCAAATGGGCCTCATCTCTCCATGTCATCTGGGCCTCATCTCTCCATGTCATCTGAGCCTCATCTCTCCATGTCATCTGGGCCTCATCTCTCCGTGTCATTTGGGTTTCATCTCTCCATGTCATTTGGGTCTCATCTCTCCGTGTCATCTGGGCCTCATCTCTCCATGTGATCTGGGCCTCATCTCTCTCTGTGTCATCTGGGCCTCATCTCTCCATGTCATCTAGGCCTCATCTCTCTGTGTCATTTGGATCTCATCTCTCCGTGTCATCTGAGTCTCATCTCTCCATGTCATCTGGGCCTCATCTCTCCATGTCATCTGGGCCTCATCTCTTCATGTGATCTGGGCCTCATCTCTCCATGTCATCTGGGTCTCATCTCTCCATGTCATCTGGGCCTCATCTCTCTGTGTCATCTGGACCTCATCTCTCTGTGTGATCTGGGCCTCATCTCTCCATGTCATCTGGGCCTCATCTCTCCTTGTCATTTGGGCCTCATCTCTCCATGTGATCTGGGCCTCATCTCTCTCCGTGTCCTCTGGGCCTCATCTCTCCATGTCATCTGGGCCTCATCTCACTGTGTCATCTGAGCCTCATCTCTCCATGTCATCTGGGCCTTATCTCTCCATGTGATCTGGGCCTCATCTCTCCATGTCATCTGGGCCTCATCTCTCCGTGTCATCTGGGCCTCATCTCTCCGTGTCATCTGGGCCTCATCTTTCCATGTATATATATGTATTTTGGGGTTTCTGTTGTATTTTTTTTTTTACCTCGAATTGCAGCAGAACGACCCCAAAATACACACATATATAAATCACCATGAAATGGCGATTTTACTTGATTTATTAAAACCTTTTTAAAACAGGGGTAGTGAAGATTGCAAGTTTAATTTTTTTTAAATAAATCACCATGAAATGGTGATTTTACTTGATTTATTAAAACTTTTTTAAAATAGGGGTAGTGAAGATTGCAAGTTTATTTTTTTTTATAAGTTATCAAAATTACAACATATTTTTTTTATATGGTTAAACATCAATACGTCTAAATTTTAAGCACTCAGCATTATAATCTTTAAATTTCCAATAACGTGTCATTATTCTGACTGAAACTCCACCACAATCAGCACAAATTTTATTTTTTGCTCTTGTGCCTTTTTTACATATTGAGCACGGCAATACATGACTTGTTTTTAATCTATACTTATGCAAACTACAATAATTAGAATCTTTTGTAGTTTTATTTTTACACGGATTGTGTAATCCAATTTTAAGAAATTTGCAAACATTAATTTCCATTGTTTCTTTTTGATATATTTTTTTATATTAAATAAAAAAATAAATATAAGTATATCAAAAAGAAATAATGAAGACTGAAGAGATTATAGAAAATTTAATACGCCTGTTTGATACAGGTGTTATAGATAAGCAAACACTATCTAACGGTATAAATGCATTGAAAGAAGTTCCAAAAGAAACTTCAAAAGAGGTTAAATCTCAAACATTAGAAAATTTACTCAAGAGACGACATGCTAAGAAACAACGTAAACGAGAAAAGCAGAAATATGATAAATTGCAAGATGAGCAAAATCAGAAATATGCTAAATCACGAGACAATGTTATAAATGAGTTGAAAGAGCTTAATGATAGAAAATCTAAAAAAGAATTAAAACTGGTTGACAAACCAATGTGTGGCTATTTTAAAGCATACGAAATATCTGCCGAGAAATACAAAGACCCTCAAAAACTATTCCGTGATAAGAAATCCATTATCACAAAACAAATAAGCAAAGAGCTGACAAAGATGAATGGATTAAAGTTTCAATTAGGTCTTACTGTAGATTTATTCAAAGATGATGGTGATACCAAAAAATACACCACAGCAGTTTTACACAGTGAACAAAATGCAATTTTAACCTCTGAAAAAATAAATGAGTTTTACGATGAATCATCTGCTTATATACAAGAGAGCCTTGAACGATTTACAAACACAGCATCTGGATTGGAGATTGATCACTGTGTTACGTTTTACTTAAATTTTGCAAAGTATGAACCATTAAAAGGTTCTTCATATATTCCTTTGCCTAAAGCAGTATCTGATAAAAAAGCAATAATTAATGTCAATAATGAAGATAATAAGTGCTTGGAAGTGGCATTGGTTTCTGCTTTGTGGCCTAATAAAAATAATCCAACTAGGATATCTAGTTATAACAAACACATGGGTAAGTTGAATATGGATGGTATTGATTTTCCCACTCCAATTTCTCAAATAATCAAAGTAGAAAAAATAAATAATCTTGCTATTAATGTTTATGGATATACCATAACAGGAAAAAATAAAAAGGTATCTGTTTTTCCATATAAAATATCAGAACAACCAAAAGATATTGAACGAATTAATTTGATCTTAATATCTGAAGACACTGAGGTTGAATCAGAGAACGAAGACGATCCAAATAATGAAGAAGGAATTATAGATGACAACTATAACCCTGATGATTATTCCAAAGAACCAAAAAAATTAACAACAAAATATCACTATTGCTGGATTAAAAATCTGAATAGACTACTCTGGGACCAAAACAAACACCATGGTCAAACTTACTTCTGCGATCGTTGCCTTCACGGCTATTCTGGAAAAGAACTACTTACCAAACACAAAGAAGACTGTGATGGTATCAACAACAATTCTTGCAGAATAGAAATGCCGCAAGAAGGTAAAAATACTGTAAAATTTAAAAATCATCAAAATCAGATGCCTGTGCCTTATGCAATATATGCTGATTTTGAGAGTATAATCAAACCGCAATCAATCAAATTTGGAAAGAAATCTGAAATCACAAATGTACATGAAGCTTGTGGTTTTGGATACCAGGTTGTCAGATATGATGGCAAAGCTGAAGAACCTGTTATTTACAGAGGTGAAGATGTTGTTGAAAAGTTTTTAAATCACTTAGAATGTGAGAAGAGCAACATTAATAATATATTTGCTCACCCAAAACCATTAATCATGACACAACAAAATGAGAAAGATTATGAAAAAGCAACACACTGCTGGATATGCGAGAATGAAATAGGTAGAAAATGCGGTAAAAACGGCAAAGTAAGAGACCACTGTCATTTTACAGGTGAATATAGAGGTGCAGCACATAAAAACTGCAACCTAAAACTAAAAATAAAACCAAATAAAACAATCATTCCTGTTATATTTCACAACCTCAAAGGATATGATAGTCATCTCATCATGCAAAAAATACATAAAATGACAGGTAATATTACATGCATTCCAAACAACGCTGAAAAGTGTATTTCATTTAGTGCCGGACAACTTAGATTTTTAGACAGTTTCAAATTTATGGCTTCGTCTTTGGAAAAATTGGTTAAAGCAACAGACAAATCTGATTTCAAAATTACCAAAAATCAGTTTGGAGAACAAACAAATTTACTTTTACGAAAAGGTGTTTATCCATACGAATATATGGACAGTATGGAAAGATTTAAGGAAACGCAATTACCGCCTATAGAAGAGTTTTACAGTAGTCTTTCAGATGAAAGTATAAGTCCCGAAGATTACGAATACGCTAAAAAAATATGGAAAGAGTTTAACTGTAAAACTCTTGGAGACTATCATGATTTATATCTAAAAACTGATGTAACTTTGTTAGCAGATGTATTCCAAACTTTTAGAAAAACATGTATGAGTGCATACAAACTTGATGCTTTACATTACTATACAGCACCTGGATTATCTTGGGATGCTTTACTTAAACATTCAAAAATAGAATTAGAACTTTTAACAGACATTAACATGCACTTATTTATAGAAAAAGGTATGCGTGGTGGAATTAGTATGGTATCAAAACGATATGCCAAAGCAAACCATCCACATGTAGTTGATTATAACCCTAACGAGGAAAACAACTTTTTAATGTATTTTGATGCAAATAATCTTTATGGATGGGCAATGAGTCAGCCACTTCCATATTCTGGCTTTGTTTGGAAAACCAAAAACAAGAGTGGAAAATTTTCTAAACCAAAACCTGGTAAAGGACAAATGCTTGAAGTTGATTTGGAATATCCTAAAGAACTTCATGAAGCTCACAATGACTATCCGCTTGCACCGGAAAGATTAGCAGTGGAAAAAGAATGGTTGTCTGAATACCAAAAAGATCTGTTAGAAAATAATAGCATGATAAATACAGAACAACTAGTCCCCAATCTTAGGGACAAAGAAAAATATGTGATACATTACAAAAACCTGCAACTGTATTTATCTTTAGGCATGAAACTAAAGAAAGTACACAGAGTATTAGAATTTAATGAAAAACCATGGATGGCATCATACATAATTTTAAACACAGAACTTAGGAAAAAAGCTAAATCACAATTTGAAAAAGATTTTTACAAGCTTATGAATAACTCAGTATTTGGAAAAACAATGGAAAATTTAAGAAAGCGAACTGACATAAAATTAGTAAGAACTGACGGTTCTGAAAATGAAAAGATAAGAAAAATAATAGCCAAACCCAACTTTAACAGGCGTATAAAATTTTCAGATGAATTATCAGCAGTACATGTAAACAAAACAAAATTAACATTAAACAAACCAATCTATGTTGGGATGTCAGTGTTGGATTTATCAAAGTACATGATGTATGATTGGTACTATAATACTCTAAAGAAAAAATATGGGGATAAATGTAGTTTATTATACACAGACACTGACAGCCTACTGGTAGACATCAGAACAGATGATGCATACAAAGATATGGTTAAAATGAAAGATGAATATGACTTAAGTGATTATCCTCAAAATCATCCAATGCACTATGATACAAACAAAAAAGTATTGGGTAAAATGAAAGACGAATGTAATGGTGTTGCTATAGCTGAGTATGTTGGATTAAGACCCAAACTATATTCTGTTTTGAGAGCGGATGAGCAGGTTATTGAAAAAGTAATAAATAAAATGAAAGATGAGTGTCCTGGTGTTTCTATAGTTGAGTATATTGAATCAAGACCTGAACTATATTCTAAACCGGATGAGTTAAGATCCGGACTATCTTCTATTTTGAAAGCGGATGAGGAAATTATTAAAAAAGCAAGAGGTAAAATAAAAGATGAATGTGCTGGTGTTCCTACAGTTGAGGATATTGGATTAAGATCCAAACAAGATTCTATTTTGAAAGTGAATGAGCAGATTATTAAAAAAGCAAAGGGTGTAAAAGAATATATAACCAAAAAACACATAAACTTTGAGAACTACATGGATGTATTGTCTGACAAGAAAAAATGCACCCATGAAATGAATATGATGCGATCAATAAAACATCAAATATATGGCATAACAGTAAACAAAGTTACACTATCACCATTTTACTCAAAAAGATTTATACGAGAAGATGGAATAACAACTGATGCTCATGGTTTTTATAAAAACTTATGAATTTGGGTATCAGCAGGAACAATAAGTAATTCTTCTTTGACAAATCCTCTCTGTGGCGCTGGTAATTTCAAATAATAAACTCTTATACCTTGCGTCACCATATAACTTTTAATCTTGTGAATATCTACACTCCACATTGGATCAGTTGCTCTGCTTCTTCCACCTTCTTGTTCCCCGGGTTGATATAAATATCTTACACTTGCATTCATACAGATAGGATCATCTTTTAATATTTTTGTTTCAACAGGAGGAGGCTTTTTTGTCTCCGCATTTATGGCTTTAACAATTTTTCAGCCATGATTATCATACAGAATTGCTACAAGCAATGCTACAATCAATGCTACAAGCAAAATAAGTCCCATATAGCCCCAAAATACACACAGACGATGTCAAACAATTACAGAACATGTCAAAATATATACAGACTATACTCAAACGATACCCAGACGATGTCAAAATATATACAGACGATACTAAACAATCTTCAACTACACACAGAAGATTCCAAACAGTCATCAACTGCATACAAAAGATTTTAAACAGTCTTTAACTGCATACAGACGATACTAAAATTGGTTGTGTTTTAATATTATTTTAAAATAGTATTAAAATATATCATAATATAAAAACATGGAAAACAAAAGAGGATACTTGGCACAAGAACAAATAGAAGAACTTCGTGGACTACGTGGACAAATATTTGCGAACCAAGCGATGAAAAGATATAGAATTGGAAATGACAAACTAAGGAAGATATGGAATCCTCGTATTACAAGGGAAGACATTACAAGAGAGGAAGAGAATGAAAAACCATATACGGCAGACGAACTTATACCACATGACAACACAGAACGTGACAAAATATTAAAAGAAATAGCTACACCAGAAGATGTGGTGTATAATCTGGAAACCATAGCAGAAGAAAGTCGCAAACAGACGCAACATCTCTCCCGTCTGTTGGAAAAACAAGAAGAAGAAACAGATGACATAGATTTGTTGCTGGAACAGCAGGAAGATGATGTTTTGGAAGACGAACAAAAAGAAGAAAAGAAACAAACATATTCCATGCAAGAGATAGGGAAAACGGTAAATGGTTTTAAAAATTTTGCATTCATATATATGGGTATAATGACAGCTATATCAGTTTTGGGGATAACATGGAAAAATGTAAAGACACCTAAACTACAGGCAACAGCTCCAGTAGAGACGCCTAGACCAAGTTTGTTTAAGAAAAAACCAGACCCGTTTGATTTATTTTAAACCCAATGTTCCAGTTTTGTTACCTTTAGAAATAGCAGCAATAGTATGTGGAGCTACAGGTGTTTGTATTAATTTTATCAGACGCAAGCTTAATGCAAAAGCTCAAAAACATCATGAAATAAAAACTTTGGCAGAGTCTAAGTTAAATAGTATAAAACAGTTAATATCAAAAGCGTTGAGTGATGCACAAATATCTGATCAAGAGTTTAAGATGATTTTAGATGAGTTGGATAAATATTATAGTTTAAAACAGGACACCAAACAAAAAAAGGCTGAAATTGGTGAAGTTCAAAAAAAGGAACTAGTAGAACAGGGAAGAAAGGAAGCAATGGCAACCTTACAAAAAAGTCTAAAAAGTGTGTCATAAATTGTTTTAGTAATGTGTATGAGTACGATCCGCCACCTTTGTATTCAAGATCGGAATATTGTTAATTTGAATGTAATTTTAATAACAAATCAATAAATTTGTTTTGTATTAAATAAACATTTTATAATTTTGATAACTTATAAAAAAAAAATTAAACTTGCAATCTTCACTACCCCTATTTTAAAAAAGTTTTAATAAATCAAGTAAAATCACCATTTCATGGTGATTTATTTAAAAAAAATTAAACTTGCAATCTTCACTACCCCTGTTTTAAAAAAGTTTTAATAAATCAAGTAAAACCGCCATTTCATGGTGATTTATATATGTGTGTATTTTGGGGTCGTTCTGCTGCAATTCGAGGTAAAAAAAAAATTACAACAGAAACCCCAAAATACATATATATCCATGTGATCTGGGCCTCATCTCTCCATGTCATCTGGGCCTCATCTGTCTCTGTGTCATCTGTGCTTCATCTCTCTGTGTCATCTGTGCCTCATCTCTCTGTGTCATCTGGGCCTCATCTCTATGTGTCATCTGGGCCTCATCTCTCCATGTGATCCTGGCCTCATCTCTCCATGTCATCTGGGCCTCATCTCTCCGTGTCATTTGGGCCTCATCTCTCCGTGTCATCTGGGCCTCATCTCTCCGTGTCATCTGGGTGATCAGTCCAAATATGGACCAACATGATTGGGTTCTAGTCGATGTACAGATTATAAGATGCAGCAGTTGGAAAGTGGGGAATGGCATATAAGTTATATCCCTATTATGCTTTAGCATTTAAAATGAAAAAGCACAATATATGAACAAAATTGTCATGGTAAGAGAAACATAGAATCCATGCAAAGTTTGTTTGCTTTATTTGCTCACTTAGCTGTGACATCAGTAGCTCATGTTTTTATGTTTCGTACTTACCATAGAGCTGTGAATCCTCTGATGCTATGTTTCAGAAAATTGGTATAATATGGAAGCAACTTGGATTGCATTTATTGGTGAGGTTTCTGAAGCCTACCTAAACAACCACCGTATTTCAACTGAATAAACCTTCATTACCACACATCCATGATTAAAACTCACCAGAGATAAGGATGTCATGTCGATCCAGATGTTGTTGCTTTTTACAACAAACTACCCATTTTTGGTTTTCTTTCTTGAAATCATCGTCGAAACAAGATTGCTGTATACAGAAACTTAGCTCCAGCCCACCTGTAATCTGGTTCCCTTGCCTAGTGCCAGGCGGAGAGTAATCAAACATAGTGAGATGTAGCAAACATAGTGAGATGTAGCAAGCATAGTGCTTGTAACTGGTTACTTCTTTTTGTTACTGTCAGGCGCTAGAATAAGCGTAGTGTTACTTTATCGTGATTACTCAGCCAGACTACTAATCATACTCAGTCACTTTCTCCTTGTCTCAGATCCCATTCATCATCATTTTCTTCCCCTGAGATCACAATCATTTTTTAACTCTGCAGTCCCATTTATTATAATGTCTTGCCCCTGAGATCACATTTATTTTCTTCACCTGTGATTCCATTATCATTATCCTTCCCTTGTGATTCTATTATCATTATCTTCCCATGAGATCCCATTATCATTATCTGCCCTTGAGATCACATTCATTATCATTATCTGCCCCCGAGATCCTATTCATTAACTGCCTCTACAATACCTTTTATTATCTGTCCCTGATATTCATTATCTGTCCCTCAGATCCCATTCATTGTCACTATCTGCCCTTGAGATCACATTCATTATCATTATCTGCCCCTGAGATCCTATTAATTATCTGCCTTTGCAATCCATTTTATTATCTGCCTTTGCAATCCATTTTATTATCTGCCCCTGAGATTTCATTCATTATCTGCCCTTAGAGATTGCATTCATTATCAGTATTTGACCCTGAGATCCCATTCATTATCATTATTTGCTGCTGAGATCTCATTCATTATCTGCCCCCATTCTCTCCCCCACCATGAAGAACCATTCCGTTGTCTACCATTGAGATCACATTCATTATCACTATCTGCCCTTGATATCACATTATCTTCCCATATGATTCCATTATCACTACCCGCCTTTGCAATACCATTCATTATCATTATCTGCCCTTGAGATCACATTCATTATCATTATCTGCTCTGAGATCCTATTCATTATCTGCCTGTGCAATCCCTATGATTATCTGTCCCTGATATTCATTACCTGCCCCGAGATCACATTCATTATCACTATACTATCTGCCCTTGAGATCACATTCATTATTTGCCCCTGAGATCCTATTCATTATCTACCTTGCAATCCTTTTTATTAGCAACCCCTGCCATCATTATCTGCCACTGAGATCTCATTCATTATCTGCCCCTGAGATCCTATTCATTATCATTTTCTGCCCTTAAGACCCCATTCATTACCATTATCTCCCCTGAGATCTCATTCATTATCTGCCCCCAGATATTGCATTCATTATCAGTATCTACCCATGAGATCCGATTCATTATCAATATCTGTCCCCCAGAGATCCCATTCATTTTCATTATCTGCCCCAGAGATCCTATTCGTTATCATTATCTGCCCCAGAGATCCATCTCATTATCATTATCTACCCCTGAGATCCCATTCATTATCTGTCCCAGATATCCCATTCATTATCATTAACTGGCCCGGAGATACCTAGCATTATCATTATCTACCCCTGAAATCCCATTCTTTATCATTATGTGCCCCCAAAGGTCCCATTCATTATCTGCCCCTGAGATCCCATTCATTATCAGTATTTGCCCCTGAGATCTCATTCATTATCTGCCCCCAGAGATCCCATTCATTTTCATTATCTGCCCCAGAAATCCCATTCATTATCATTATCTGCCCTAGAGATCCCATTCATTATCATTATCTGCCCTAGAGATCCCATTAATTATCATTATCTTCCCCGGAGATGCCTAGCATTATCATTATCTACCCCTGAAATCCCATTCATTATCAATATGTGCCCCAAATATCCCATTCATTATCACTGTTTGCCCATTCATTATCTTCCCCCAGAGATCCCATTCATTTTCATTATCTGCCCTAGAAATCCAATTCATTATCATTATCTGCCCCAGAGATCCCATTCATTATCATTATCCCATTCATTATCACTATCAACCCCTGAGATCCCATTCATTATCATTATCTGCCCCAGAGATGCCATTCATTATCTGCCCCATTAATCCCATTCATTATCTGCCCCAGAGATGCCATTAATTATCATTATCTGCCCAGGAGATACCTAGCATTATCAGTATCTACCCCGGAAACCCAATTCATTATCTGCCCCTGGGATCCCATTCATTATCATTATCTACCTCTGAGCTCCCATTCATTATCATTATCTGCCCCAGAGATCCCATTCATTATCACTATCTACCCCTGAGATCCCATTCATTATCATTATCTACCCCAGAGATTCCATTCATTATCATTATATACCCCTGAGATCCCATTTATTATCATTATCTACCCCTGATATTCCATTCATTATCATTATCTACCCCTGAGATCCCATTCATTATCATTATCTACCCCTGAGATCCCATTCATTAGCATTATCTACCCAAGAGATTCCATTCATTATCATTATCTACCCCTGACATCCCATTCATTATCTCATTGTCTAGCCCTAAGATCCCATTCATTATCTACCCCTGAGACCCTATTCATTATCATTATCTACCCCTGAGATCCCATTTATTATCATTATCTACCCCAGAGATTCCATTCATTATCATTATCTACCCATGAGATCCTATTTATTATCATTATCTACCCCTGAGATCCTATTTATTATCATTATCTAACCCTGAGATCCTGTTCATTATCATTATCTACCCCTGAGATCCCATTCATTATCATTATCTACCCCAGAGATTCCATTCATTATCATTATCTACCCCAGAGATTCCATTCATTATCATTGTCTAGCCCTAAGATCCCATTCATTATCTACCCCTGAGATCCTATTCATTATCTACCCCTGAGATCCCATTTATTATCATTATCTACCCCAGAGATTCCATTCATTATCATTATATACCCCTGAGATCCCATTTATTATCATTATCTACCCCTGATATTCCATTCATTATCATTATCTACCCCTGAGATCCCATTCATTATCATTATCTACCCCTGAGATCCCATTCATTAGCATTATCTACCCAAGAGATTCCATTCATTATCATTATCTACCCCTGACATCCCATTCATTATCTCATTGTCTAGCCCTAAGATCCCATTCATTGTCTACCCCTGAGACCCTATTCATTATCATTATCTACCCCTGAGATCCCATTTATTATCATTATCTACCCCTGAGATTCCATTCATTATCATTATCTACCCATGAGATCCTATTTATTATCATTATCTACCCCTGATATTCCATTCATTATCATTATCTACCCCTGAGATCCCATTCATTAGCATTATCTACCCCAGGGATTCCATTCATTATCATTATCTACCACTGAGATCCCATTCATTATCATTATCTACCCCAGAGATTTCATTCATTATCATTATCTACCCCTGAGATCCCATTCATTATCATTATCTACCCCTGAGATCCCATTCATTATCACTATCTACCCCTGAGATCCCATTTATTATCACTATCTACCCCTGAGATCCCATTCATTATTATCATTATCTACCCCCGAGTCTGACATTCCATTCATTATCATTATCCACCCCAGAGATTTCATTCATTATCATTATCTACCCCTGAGATTCATTCATTATCATTATTTACCCATGAGATCCCATTCATTATCATTATCTACACCTGAGATCCCGTTTATTATCATTATCTACCCCTGAGATTCCATTCATTATCATTATCTACCCCTGAGATCCTATTCATTATCATTATCTACCCATGAGATCCTATTCATTATCATTATCTACCCCTGAGATCCCATTCATTATCATTGTCTACCCCGGAGATTCCATTCATTATCATTATCTACCCCTGAGATCCCATTCATTATCGTTATCTACCACTGAGATTCCATTCATTATCAGTATCTATCCCTGAGATCCCATTCATTATCATTGTCTACCCCAGAGATTCCATTCATTATCATTATCTACTCCTGAGATCCAATTCATTATCATTATCTACCCCTGAGATCCCATTCATTATCATTGTCTACCCCAAAGATTCCATTCGTTATCATTATCCACCCCAGAGATTTCATTCATTATCATTATCTACCCCTGAGATTCATTCATTATCATTATTTACCCATGAGATCCCATTCATTATCATTATCTACACCTGAGATCCCGTTTATTATCATTATCTACCCATGAGATCCCATTTAGTATCATTATCTACCCCTGAGATCCTATTCATTATCATTATCTAACCCTGAGATCCTATTCATTATCATTATCTACCCCTGAGATCCCATTCATTATCATTGTCTACCCCGGAGATTCCATTCATTATCATTATCTACCCCTGAGATCCCATTCATTATCATTATGTACCACTGAGATGCCATTCATTATCAGTATCTATCCCTGAGATCCCATTCATTATCATTGTCTACCTCAGAGATTCCATTCATTATCATTATCTACCTCTGGGATCCGGTTCATTATAATTATCTACCCCTGAGATCCCATTCATTATCATTGTCTACCCCATAGATTCTATTCATTATCATTATGAGATCCCATTCATTATCATTATTTACCCCTGAAGAGATCCCATTCATTGTCATTATCTACCCCTGAGATCCAATTCATTGTCATTATCTACCCCTGAGTTTCCATTCATTATCATTATCTACCCCAGAGATTCCATTCATTATCATTATCTACCCCTGAGATTCATTCATTATCATTATGTACCCATGAGATCCCATTCACTATCATTATCTACACCTGAGATCCCATTTATTATCATTATCTACCCCTGAGATTCCATTCATTATAATTATTCACCCCAGAGATTCCATTCATTATCATTATCCAACTCAGAGATTCCATTCATTATCATTATCTACCCATGAGATCCCATTCATTATCATTATCTACCCCTGAGATCCCATTCCTTATCATTATCTACCCCTGATATCCCATTCATTATCATTATCTACCCCTGATATCCCATTCATTATCATTGTCTATCCCTGAGATCCCATTCATTATCATTGTCTACCCCAGAGATCCCGTTCATTATCATTATCTACCCCTGAGATCCCATTCATTATCATTATCTACCCCTGAGATCCCATTCATTATCATTGTCTATACCTGAGATACCATTCATTATCATTGTCTACCACAGAGATTCCATTCATTATCATTATCTACCCATGAGATTCCATTCATTATCATTATCCACCCAAGAGATTCCATTCATTATCATTATCTACCACTGATATCCCATTCATTATCATTATCTACCCCTGAGATCCCATTCATTATCATTGTCTATCCCTGAGATCCCATTCATTATCATTGTCTACCCCAGAGATTCCATTCATTATCATTATCTACCCCTGAGATCCCATTCATTATCATTATCTACCCCAGAGATTCCATTCATTATCATTATCTACCCCTGAGATCCCATTCATTATCATTATCTACCCCTGAGATCCCATTCATTATCATTATCTACCCCCGAGATCCCATTCATTATCATTATCTACACCTGAAACCCTTTTATTATCATTATCTACCCCAGAGATCCCATTCATTATTATTATTATCTACCCCTGAGATCCCATTCATTGTCATTATCTACCCCTGAGATCCCATTCATTATCATTATCTATACCTGAGATACCATTCATTATCATTGTCTACCACAGAGATTCCATTCATTATCATTATCTACCCATGAGATTCCATTCATTATCATTATCCACCCAAGAGATTCCATTCATTATCATTATCTACCACTGATATCCCATTCATTATCATTATCTACCCCTGAGATCCCATTCATTATCATTGTCTATCCCTGAGATCCCATTCATTATCATTGTCTACCCCTGAGATCCCATTCATTATTATTATCTACCCCTGAGATCCCATTCATTGTCATTATCTACCCCTGAGATCCCATTCATTATCATTATCTATCCCTGAGATCCCATTCATTATCATTGTCTACCCCAGAGATCCCGTTCATTATCATTATCTACCCCTGAGATCCCATTCATTATCATTATCTACCCCTGAGATCCCATTCATTATCATTGTCTATACCTGAGATACCATTCATTATCATTGTCTA
The DNA here is from genome assembly GCA_037043455.1 of Cyrtodaria siliqua. Taxonomy (NCBI): domain Eukaryota; kingdom Metazoa; phylum Mollusca; class Bivalvia; order Adapedonta; family Hiatellidae; genus Cyrtodaria; species Cyrtodaria siliqua. The sequence continues at coordinate 69,347 of JAWPHD010006723.1, read as the reverse complement.
CCACAGAGATTCCATTCATTATCATTATCTACCCATGAGATTCCATTCATTATCATTATCCACCCAAGAGATTCCATTCATTATCATTATCTACCACTGATATCCCATTCATTATCATTATCTACCCCTGAGATCCCATTCATTATCATTGTCTATCCCTGAGATCCCATTCATTATCATTGTCTACCCCAGAGATTCCATTCATTATCATTATCTACCCCTGAGATCCCATTCATTATCATTATCTACCCCAGAGATTCCATTCATTATCATTATCTACCCCTGAGATCCCATTCATTATCATTATCTACCTCTGAGATCCCATTCATTATCATTATCTACCCCCGAGATCCCATTCATTATCATTATCTACACCTGAAACCCTTTTATTATCATTATCTACCCCAGAGATCCCATTCATTATTATTATTATCTACCCCTGAGATCCCATTCATTGTCATTATCTACCCCTGAGATCCCATTCATTATCATTATCTATACCTGAGATACCATTCATTATCATTGTCTACCACAGAGATTCCATTCATTATCATTATCTACCCATGAGATTCCATTCATTATCATTATCCACCCAAGAGATTCCATTCATTATCATTATCTACCACTGATATCCCATTCATTATCATTATCTACCCCTGAGATCCCATTCATTATCATTGTCTATCCCTGAGATCCCATTCATTATCATTGTCTACCCCTGAGATCCCATTCATTATTATTAACTACCCCTGAGATCCCATTCATTGTCATTATCTACCCCTCAGATCCCATTCATTATCATTATCTATACCTGAGATACCATTCATTATCATTGTCTACCACAGAGATTCCATTCATTATCATTATCTACCCATGAGATTCCATTCATTATCATTATCCACCCAAGAGCTTCCATTCATTATCATTATCTACCACTGATATCCCATTCATTATCATTATCTACCCCAGAGATTCCATTCATTATCATTATCTACCCCTGAGATCCCATTCATTATCATTATCTACCCCAGAGATTCCATTCATTATCATTATCTACCCCTGAGATCCCATTCATTATCATTGTCTATCCCTGAGATCCCATTCATTATCATTATCTACACCTGAAACCCTTTTATTATCATTATCTACCCCAGAGATCCCATTCATTAATATTATCTACCCCTGAGATCCCATTCATTGTCATTATCTACCCCTGAGATCCCATTCATTATCATTATCTATACCTGAGATACCATTCATTATCATTGTCTACCACAGAGATTCCATTCATTATCATTATCTACCCATGAGATTCCATTCATTATCATTATCTACCCCAGAGATTCCATTCATTATCATTATCTACCCCTGAGATCCCATTCATTATCATTATCTACACCTGAAACCCTTTTATTATCATTATCTACCCCAGAGATCCCATTCATTATCATTATCTACCCCCGAGATCCCATTCATTATCATTATCTACACCTGAAACCCTTTTATTATCATTATCTACCCCAGAGATCCCATTCATTATTATTATCTACCCCTGAGATCCCATTCATTGTCATTATCTACCCCTGAGATCCCATTCATTATCATTATCTACACCTGAAACCCTTTTATTATCATTATCTACCCCAGAGATCCCATTCATTATTATTATCTACCCCTGAGATCCCATTCATTGTCATTATCTACCCCTGAGATCCCATTCATTATCATTCCTCCTGAAGATATCCCATTCATTGTCATTATCTACCCCTGAGATCCCATTCATTGTCATTATCTACCCCTTGGATCCCATTCATTGTCATTATCTACCCCTGAGATCCCATTCATTATCATTATCTACCCCTGAGATCCCATTCATTATCATTATCTACCCCAGAGATCCCATTCATTATCATTATCTGTCCCAGAGATCCCATTCATTATCTGTCCCTGAGATTCCATTCATTATCATTATCTGCCCCAGAGATCCCATTCATTATCATTATATCTGCCCCAGAGATCACATTCATTATATGCCACTGAAAATACATTTATTATCATTATCTACCACAGAGATTCCATTCATTGTCATTATCTACCCCTGAGATCCCATTCATTTTCATTATCTGTCCCAGAGATCCCATTCATTATCTGTCCCAGAGATTCCATTCATTATCATTATCTGCCCCAGAGATCCCATTCATTATCATTATATCTGCCCCAGAGATCGCATTCATTATATGCCACTGAAAATACATTTATTATCATTGTCTGCCTATAAGATTTAATAATGATTCATTATCATTTCTCTCCAGACTTATTATCCCTTCACCCTATTAATGTAACCACAATCTCTTGTTTTGTTCTGGTATGATAAATAGTCAAAGGTATTTCTGTGTGTATAGATGTAATCAGAGAAGCTGGAGATGTATCAGAATTATTCTGTTAGAATTATTATGTTACTGGAGTGACAGCCCAGCAGACAATGTGTTACTGGAGTGACAGCCCAGCAGACAATGTGGATGATACAGCTGCATATTTATCAACTTGAGTTTGTTGACACAGCTATCAAGCTGTTACCATAGCCTGCTGGCAATATTATCATCAGCAGGAGTAAAATAATTAAGGGGTAGGAGGTGTTTTACTTCTTGTTATTCTCTCTACTTTTCTGTTGTTTCTGTCATGGAGTGAAGAAAAAAAAAATTGTCTGTCCATCGGTCTGTCCATTCATCCCTCTGTAAGATGTGTGTGCCAAAACTGGGTTTAATCACATGAAACGTTATAGGAACACTCCTTATGATGTATAGATTGTCCTAACTTCCTGTTAAAACAAAGATGGCCACCATGGCTATAAATAGATTTGTTGTTCCTAAATACAATTCAGTGGCCATTTTTGTTTAAATTGAAAAATGTTGTGATCGTTACTTTTCCGAAACTTTTTTTATATCTTCTTGAAACTTTACTGGAACATTTCTTTTGAGATCTACTGAAATTCAACTTCTGGCAAAATCAAAGATGGCCTATATTGCTAAAATATAAAAAAAAAGAAAGAAAACAGTTGGTGCTCGCTACTCCTCTGACACTAAGACAAATTTATTCATATTGGATCTTGATTAAAGTGATTGTTTTCAACTTATTACATTTTCAAAATTCCACCAAATTCATGATGCGATGGTTTGTTTCATAAGATCTCGATTGAGTTTGATAATAGCCAAATTGATCTATGTGTAACAGAGTTACTGCCCTTAAAGGCAAAATATGCTTATTAAGGCATAAACTGAAACAGTCGACGAAGCAATCAGGAACGTTACAACTAACACGATAACAAATCAACTGAATAAAAATAAACTGTACACAGTATGCCGAATAAATATGTGTGTACTAATTACGCTGTATCCCCTACACGCTGCGCCAACACTAAGCACTACACAGGACGTAAACACAACTGTTAAAAAGTCAGCAGGCCTTTTAACGAAGCGTACGTTTCTAAATTGTTGTTTCTATTAACGGCTGTGTACATCGGGTGATATAATGCAAATTTGACGGTAATATTATACACAAATACTTTACACAAAGTCTCTATCATCTCCATTAAGGTTAACAATAAACATATTCTGACTTTAGTTGATTATTGAAAAATAAGTAAATTTCAGCATGTGAACACAATAACTTAACGTGAACAAGGTCCAGTGCTCACTAAAATTTGATTTACAGGTTTGTTTCAATAAGATGTAAGACAAATAACAAAATGGATGCATGTGTATATAGAGTTATTGCCCTTGATAATTGAAAAATGGCAACATTTCTGCTTGTGAATGCTATAACTTCAGTTTACCAATTGATTTGAAGGTTCGTTTCAATATGATATTTTTAGTTCAACAGTCTAAAATCAACAGAGTATCAACTATTTCCTTCATGGCGTCCTATACAACTGTCACATCAATGGGGGTGGGGGTGCGGGGGTCATCAATGGGGGTGGGTGTGCGGGGGTCATCAATGGGGGTGGGGGTGCGGGGGTCATCAATGTAATGCACTGACTAAATAACGATAAATGACACTTACGTAAACTTACGATATTTTTACACCTAAAGGACATAACTATATAGTAGTTCCTTCAGGGTCACAAGCACATGTGCAATATATCCGTGGCTTCTTTAATTGGTCAACATAATTTAAATAGCAAGTGTGGGGTGCTAGCAACTCCTTCAGTGTGGTACCACTAGAATGTAACAGCTGTGGCAGAGCTGTGAAGTGAACCTTATCAGCAAATGAACATTATTGCTAGTTGGATTTGTTTGTTTGGTGTTTAACATTATTTTTCAGCACATTTTAGGCTATGTATGATGGTTGATTTCTTGTGGTGGAGGCAGACCACCCACTTATTCCGGGTACAACTAGTACTGTATACCGCCCGCCATCCGTAAGGAATGAACTTTCTCACTTACAAGTTGAGCTTCCAGTGGAATTCGAACCCGCAGCAGTGAGACGCGAGAAGGTTTACAACACAACGTAGCGGTGAGAGGCGAGAAGGTTTACAACACAACGTTGTTTACCCCTCAAACACAAAGGTGCTCTATTTCTTGTTTGAAGCTCGAGTAGTAAGAGTGGGGAGTTTAGAGGTGGGTGATTTTCTCCTATTAGTCTTAAGTTTTGTAATTTGTAATAAAAAAAGTCAACGTTTTGGCAAGATAATTTAAAGGCAGGTCTTCCAGTTAATTGAATAACAGCTAGATTTGCTTGAATGATGAGTTTACTTTTTATTTGTTAATAAGTATTAATAAATAGCAAATACTGAAAGATTTTAATTAAAAAATGTTTTTGTCATATCCTCATGTTGCCATGGAAGACTGTTTAAGAGTTTAGAAGAGTTTGTATTTGCATTTAGCACGCAGTTTTGTAGCATATTATGTGCACTTTTGTGAAGAAAAAAAAAGTTCTCATATAACTAAACTTAATCTTACCAATGTTAATCTATTATTTATTTTATAATTATCAAACAAGGTATAAGTAATAATTGCATAATTAGATTTGCGCTTAAAAAAATAAGTGTGCAAATCAAGTTGTGGGCTGAAATTCAATTTAAAAATGTGTCTTGCATGGTAAGTTACAGTTTTGAAAATCTCAGGATTTTTAGTTCAAGAGTTTTGACAGCCCTGTGTTTGTGTTGTGTCGGAGTTATTGCCCTTGATTATGACAAAAAAGGAGATTTCAGCTTGTTTGTAGGCACAATAACTTTAGTAGTTGAACAATTAATAAGAGACCATTAAAGGAGGAGCAAAATTAGTTTCTTAACACATGTGGTCTCTTAATACAGGTCCATTTTAATTTAAAACAGTAAAATTGTAATAAATAACCTCTTGATGCTGTTTGACTGCTTCTGCAACAAATTGTATTTGAAGGTTTGATTCAATAAGATCTCAGAAAGTTTGAGAACAAGCAAAATTGACATGTATATTATTGAGTTATTGCCTTTGATGATGTCAAAATTAATATAGAGTTATTGCCCTTGATGATGTCAAAATTAGGAAATTTTAGTTTTTTTACGAGATTACTTTTGTAAACAGCTTCTGATTTTCACCAATGTTTGTTTCAAGGTATCACAAGTATTTTTAGAAAAGTTTTACAGTGAAGAAAATTAATGCTCGCATTAAAGAGTTATTGCCCTTGATTATTTCAAAATAAGGAAATTTCTGGGGGGTGTTCACAATAACTTGAGTAAACAGCTTCCGATTTTCATCAAATTGCATTTGAAATTTCATTAGGATCTTGGACGAGATGAAAATGAGCAAAATCGAAGAGTTACTGCCCCTTGATTGAGAAAAGAGGTGAAACTAATAATCAGAGTGTGAAAGTAAATTAAATAGAGGATGTTATTCACAACAAATTTGTTCTCAAATGTGAAAGGTCTCTGGAAATTATTAGGGGATGAAACTTTAAATATTATTAACTTCAAAATTAACCTCATGCTGTTTTTTGTCTCTAGTCCATAACTTTGAAATTATTTTTTATGTAAATAATTTATTATGCATTTGAAGAATGATTTTAGTTGTTTTGTATAAGTAATATTTTGTAGCTGTACTAATTTGTCACTGTTATAAATAAATTTTTAATCTTCATCCTTCCTTTTTGTGTAACCTGCTTAGCATGGCAGACACTTAGGGATCACTTTGTTGTTCGTCATCTATCATTGTCCGTCCATCACATTTTAACATTCAACCAAAACTAGGCCATAACTTAAAAAAGTAGTTAACCTATGTTCTTGAAAAAACTTCACACGCATGTTCGTCTTACCCCAAGCAATGTTGTTACACATGTGCAATATCTCTGACTTTTATTATGGGAGAGGTATGCTCTTTTTCATTTAACTTTAACTTGCAACCTAACAGAGCTCATAACTGGCCATAACTTGAAAAGCATTTGAAACTTCACACACATCTTAACCCTGACTTTCATTTTGGCAGAGTTATTCCCCTTTTCATAAAACTTTAACCTGCAACTTAACCAAGGTCATAGCATGGCAAAATATTGACCTATGATCATGAAACTTTATACAGTTCTTCTTTATCAATCATTAAAGTGCCATTGACATGTCCAATAACTCTGAATTTTATATCAGCAGAGTTGTGTCCCTTTTCATAAAACTTGAACGTGCAATCTAACCTAGCTCATAATTTGGCAAAATATTGACCTACGATCATGAAACGTTATACAGTTTTCCTTGTCAATTATTCAATAACTCGATAACTAATTATATCAGCAGAGTTATGCCTTTTTTGTGTCACCTTTTCGAAGAACATTGCGATACATAGGGATCACTTTGTCGGCCGTCGGCCAGTCCATCAGTCACGAAAACTTAATGTTGGCTATAACTTTATCATTCCTTAATGTTTCTTCATCAAACTTTCAATATATACTCATCATGAAAACATCAACATGATCTTACTAAAATATAAAGGTCAAGGTCACACTGAAGGTCATCATCATTATATGGGTTAAATACTCATTTTTTTCTTCACGAAAACTTAACGTTGGCTATAACTTTCTCATTTCTTTATATTTCTTCATCAAACTTTCAATATATACTTATCATAACAACATCGACATGGCCATACTAAAATAAAAAGGTCAAGGTCACACTGAAGGTCATTATATGGGTTAACTACTTATATTTTTCTTCACGAAAACTTAGGTCAGTTTGTCAAGGTCATTTATCTGGGTCCAAAAAACCTTGCTATACTGACAAAGAGCTGATTGATGACACATGTGTTTAACGGAACACCCGGCTAGTTTATTAAACGTTAACCTGCAACCTAAACTAGCTCATAACTTGGCAAAATTGTGACCTATCGTCATGAAACTTTTTAAAGTTCCTCTTATCAGTTATTCATTGCAGAGTCATGAACTTTTTCATAAAACTTGAACAATTTAAAGACACTTTTTCATAAAACTTTAACAATTTAAAGACAATCTGCTCGATAATTTATGAAGGATTACACCCCATTGTTTTTAAAATTTATAGTTTGAATGTCTTTGCTGAACTAAGCACATGGGAGGCGACAAGTGTTCCATGGCACACCATTCTAGTATTTACCTGTAGCCAATAAAGCAATACGACCCCTCTTGTTTTGTGTATGCCTTATAATAATTTGTTATAACTTATAATATCACCTTTTGTACCTTTCTTTTATACTGAATGAGGCTTCCTAATGTAGTCTCAATTAAAGTTTCTTTGAAATAAGACCATTCCATTTACGTGACAAAGGGGTGATTTTGGGCGAATGACTGATCAGCAGATGGACATTGTAAACCCTAAATAGCCTTTTCCATTGTAAACCCAGATCAGCCTGCGAGTAACTCTCAGGCTGATCTGGGTTTACAATGGAAAAGGCTATTTAGTCGTGCTTAGCGGGTTAGGGGTTAAAGGTACATTAGCCATAACCTTCAGCTTATAAAACACACAATAATTAAGTTGTTTTTAGCTCTACTGATCAGAGATCAGCAGAGCTTATGCCGTGGTGCGGCGTCCGTCGTCCGTCCGTCCGTCTGTCCGTCTGTCCGTCTGTCCGTAAACTTTTATTTGTAGCGACTTCACAGCTGAAACTACTGGATGGATATTCATGAAACTTTACAGAAATGTTGCCCATAAAGTCTAGTTGATCCTAGCAAAAATTCATGTTGATGTGAAATCCAAGATGGCCGCCAAAGCTAAAAATAGAGTTTTAAAATACAAGTTTGTAGCGACTTCTTCTTGAAAACTATAAGTGATATTGATATGGGACTTTTTCTAAAATGATCAGCATGACATGATGTTGATCCTAGTCAAAAATCGTTTTGATTCAATGTTAAACATGGCTGCCAGCGGCCATCTTTGTTTACATAGAGTTATATAGTAAAAACTTGTAGCGACTACTTCTCTGAAACTACTTGGCGGATTGTCATGAAACTTTACAGGAATGTTGCTCTTGATGTCTTATTGATCCTAGAAAAATTTCAGGTCGGCCGGAAATTCAAGATGGCCGTCACAGCTAAAAATAGATTTTTAAAAAATAAGTTTGTAGCGACTACTTCTTGAAAACTATAAGTGATATTGATATGGGACTTTTTCTAAAATGATCAGCATTACATGATGTTGATCCTAGTCAAAAATCGTTTTGATTCAACGTTAAACATGGCTGCCAGCGGCCATCTTTGTTTACATAGAGTTATATAGTAAAAACTTGTAGCGACTACTCCTCTGAAACTACTTTGCGGATTGTCATGAAACTTTACAGGAATGTTGCTCTTGATGTCTAATTGATTCTATCAAAATTTCAGGTCGGCCGGAAATTCAAGATGGCCGTCACAGCTAAAAATAGATTTTTAAAAAATAAGTTTGTAGCGACTACTTCTTGAAAACTATAAGTGATATTGATATGGGACTTTTTCTAAAATGATCAGCATGACATGATGTAGATCCTTGTGGAAAATTATTTTGATTCGACGTTAAACATGGCTGCCAGTGGCCATCTTTGGTTACATAGAGTTATATAGTAAAAACTTGTAGCGACTACTCCTCTGAAACTACTTGACGGATGTTCATGAAACTTCACAGGAATGTTGCTATTGATGTCTAGTTGATCCTAGAAAAATTTCAGGTCGGCCGGAAATTCAAGATGGCCGCCACAGCTAAAAATAGATTTAAAATAAATAAGTTTGTAGCGACTACTTCTTCAAAACAATAAGAGATATTGATATGGGACTTTTTCTAAAATGATCAGTATGACATGATGTTGGTCCTTGTCGAAAATTGTTTTGATTTGACCTTAAACATGGCTGCTTTGTCTACATAGAGTTATATAATGAAAACTTGTAGCGACTACTTCTTTGAAACTACCTGACGGATTTTCATGAAACTTCACAGGAATGTTGCTCTTAATGTCTTATTGATCTTAGCAAAATTTCAGGTCGGCCGGAAATTCAAGATGGCCGCCACGGTTAAAAATAGATTTTCAAAAAACAAGTCTGTAGCTACTACTTCCTGAAATCAAAATCAATCAGTAGAGCTTCAAGGTCATTGACCTCTTGTTATTCTTAGTCAAAAGGAAATAAGAAAGAAGCAGTTTTGTGGTCATATATCTTTTTTCTGTTAGTGAGCTGTGGAAAATAGATCACTGTCTTATTAGCTCTACTGATCAGAGATCAGCAGAGCTTATGCCGTGGTGCGGTGTCCGTCGTCCGTCTGTCTGTCTGTCCATCTGTCTGTCCGTCTGTCCGTAAACTTTTATTTGTAGCGACTACTTCTCTGAAACTACTGGATGGATATTCATGAAACTTTACAGAAATGTTGCCCACGAAGTCTAGTTGATCCTAGCAAAAATTCATGTTGATGTGAAATCCAAGATGGCTGCCATAGCTAAAAATAGATTTTTAAAATAAAAGTTTGTAGCGACTACTTCTCTGAAACTACCTGACGGTTTTCATGAAACTTCATAGGAATGTTGCTCTTGATGTCTAATTGATCCTAGCAAAATTTTAGATCAGCCGGAAATTCAAGATGGCCGCCACAGCTAAAAATAATTTTTCAAAATACAAGTTTGTAGCGACTACTTCTTGAAAACTATAAGTGATATTGATATGGGACTTTTTCTAAAATGATCAGCATGACATGATGTTGGTCCTTGTCAAAAGTCGTTTTGATTTGACGTTAAACATGGCTGCCTGGAGTGGCCATCTTTGTTTACAAAGACTTATATAGTAAAAAAATTGTAGCGACTACTCCTCTGAAACTACATGGCGGATTTTCATGAAACTTTACAGGAATGTTGCTCTTAATGTCTTATTGATCCTAGCAAAATTTCAGGTCGGCCGGAAATTCAAGATGGCCACCATGGCTAAATATAGATTTTCAAAATACAAGTTTGTAGCGACTACTTCTTGAAAACTATAAGTGATATTGATATGGGTCTTTTTCTAAAATGATCAGCATGCCATGATGTTGGTCCTTGTCAAAAATCGTTTTGATTTGACGTTAAACATGGCTGCCAGTGGCCATCTTTGTTTACATAGAATTATATAGTAAAAACTTGTAGCGACTACTCCTCTGAAACTACTTGGCGGATTTTCATGAAACTTTACAGGAATGTTGCTCTTAATGTCTAATTGATCCTAGCAAAATTTCAGGTCGGCCGGAAATTCAAGATGGCCACCATGGCTAAAAATAGATTTTCAAAATACAAGTTTGTAGCGACTACTTCTTGAAAACTATAAGTGATATTGATATGGGACTTTTTCTAAAATGATCAGCATGACATGATGTTGGTCCTTGTCAAAAATCGTTTTGATTTGACGTTAAACATGGCTGCCAGTGGCCATCTTTGTTTACATAGAATTATATAGTAAAAACTTGTAGCGACTACTCCTCTGAAACTACTTGGCGGATTTTCATGAAACTTTACAGGAATGTTGCTCTTAATGTCTAATTGATCCTAGCAAAATTTCAGGTCGGCCGGAAATTCAAGATGGCCACCATGGCTAAAAATAGATTTTCAAAATACAAGTTTGTAGCGACTACTGTTTAAAAACTATAAGTGATATTGATATGGGACTTTTTCTAAAATGATCAGCATGACATGATGTTGGTCCTTGTCAAAAATCGTTTTGATTCGACGTTAAACATGGCTGCCAGTGGCCATCTTTGTTTACATAGAATTATATAGTCAAAACTTGTAGCGACTTCTCCTCTGAAACTACTTGGCGGATTTTAATGAAACTTTACAGGAATGTTGCTCTTAATGTCTAATTGATCCTAGCTAAATTTCAGGTCGGCCGGAAATTCAAGATGGCCGCCATGGCTAAAAATAAATTTTCAAAAAACAAGTTTGTAGCGACTACTTCCTGAAATCAAAATAAATCAGTAGAGCTTCAAGGTCATTGACCTCTTGTATATATTTATGTTGCTCTAGATTAAAGGTACCTTAGCCATAACTTATAGCTTATGAACACACAAAATAATTATGCTAACAAACATACCTACCATTATCAGGGGTTCCACTAATTTTCAAATCAAGGAAGCTCAAACTTCCTTCATGTCAATTTTGGAAGTTCAAGGGAAAATTTAAGGTAGTCACGACAGTGTCCCTTAAATAGCAGAAGTGGACCTTTTAATAACAACAACAACAACAACATATTTAATTACCAAGATATTTAATGGATATAATAAATAAGTGATTGTTCATGTACTAGCCACAATACCACAGACTACATGCTAATTGACATTGGACAAAATATTAAGGCGCCTTTGTGACTGAACGTGGTCTAAACATAGCACTTAGAAAATGAGTTGGACGATATTTGATAGTTTACTTTAAACATATTTATTTTACATCAGTTGCGAAACAAGTTCTTGTAACTTAGACTAATCACTCTCGATGGCTTCCTGGGTAGAACCAGTACTAAGCGATGTGGATTAATTATCTTGCTCAAGGATAAATAACGTGGCCGCGACGGAGGATCGAACCCACAACCTCTCGATCAGGAGTTCGGCGCTCTACCACTGGACCACGCGCTCCAATATTTGATATGCGGGTTACAGAAGTATTGTTTGAATGAATGGTTGAACATATTCCTTGCAATGACATATTTTAACCCAGTTTTTTTATTAAAACAAGGTGCTCCATTTTTAGCTCTACTGATCAGAGATCAGCAGAGCTTATGCCGTGGTGCGGCGTCCGTCTGTCCGTCCGTCTGTCCGTTAACTTTTATTTGTAGCGACTACTCCTCTAAAACTACTGGATGGATATTCATAAAACTTTACAGAAATGTTGCCCATGAAGTCTAGTTGATCCTAGCAAAAATTCATGTTGATGTGAAATCCAAGATGGCCGCCAAAGCTAAAAATAGATTTTTTAAATTCAAGTTTGTAGCGACTACTTCTTGAAAACTATAAGTGATATTGATATGGGACTTTTTCTAAAATGATCAGCATGACATGATGTTGATCCTAGTCAAAAATCGTTTTGATTCAACGTTAAACATGGCTGCCAGCGGCCATCTTTGTTTACATAGAGTTTTATAGTAATAACTTGTAGCGACTACTCCTCTGAAACTACTTTGCGGATTGTCATGAAACGTTACAGGAATGTTGCTCTTGATGTCTAATTGATCCTAGAAAAATGTCAGGTCGGCCGGAAATTCAAGATGGCCATCACAGCTAAAAATAGATTTTTAAAAAATAAGTTTGTAGCGACTACTTCTTGAAAACTATAAGTGATATTGATATGGGACTTTTTCTAAAATGATCAGCATGACATGATGTAGATCCTTGTGGAAAATTATTTTGATTCGACGTTAAACATGGCTGCCAGTGGCCATCTTTGGTTACATAGAGTTATATAGTAAAAACTTGTAGCGACTACTCCTCTGAAACTACTTGACGGATGTTCATGAAACTTCACAGGAATGTTGCTCTTGATGTCTAGTTGATCCTAGAAAAAGTTCAGGTCGGCCGGAAATTCAAGATGGCCACCACAGCTAAAAATAGATTTAAAATAAATAAGTTTGTAGCGACTACTTCTTCAAAACAATAAGAGATATTGATATGGGACTTTTTCTAAAATGATCAGTATGACATGATGTTGGTCCTTGTCGAAAATCGTTTTGATTTGACGTTAAACATGGCTGCCAGCGGCCATCTTTGTTTACATAGAGTTATATAATGAAAACTTGTAGCGACTTCTTCTCTGAAACTACTTGACGTATTTTCATGAAACTTCACAGGAATGTTGCTCTTAATGTCTAATTGATCCTAGCAAAATTTCAGGTCGGCCGGAAATTCAAGATGGCCGCCACGGTTAAAAATAGATTTTCAAAAAACAAGTCTGTAGCGACTACTTCCTGAAATCAAAATCAATCAGTAGAGCTTCAAGGTCATTGACCTCTTGTTTATTGAGCTGACAATGATAACCTGCTCTGATAACTCACTCTTTAACCATTTGACAGAGTTATTCCCACATTTACATGTTATTCCCACCATTTGACAGAGTTATTCCCACCATTTATGTGTTATTCCTGCAATTTAACAAAGTTTTTTCAACCATTTAACAGTTATTCCCACCATTTAAAGTTATTCCCACCATTTTACTGTTATTCCCACCATTTAACAATTATTCACACCATTTAAAGTTATTCCCACCATTTACCAGTTATTCACACCATTAACTGTTATTCACACAATTTAACAATTATTCACACCATTTAACAGTTATCCGACCATATAACAGTTATTCCCACCATTTAACAGTTATTTCCACCATTTACCTGTTATTCCCACCATTTTACTGTTATTCCCACCATTTACCAGTTATTCCCACCATTAACTGTTATTCACACCATTTAACAATTATTCACACCATTTAACAGCTATTCCGACCATATAACAGTTATTCTCACCATTTAATAGTTATTCCCACCATTTACCTGTTATTCCCACCATTTAACGGTTATTCGCACCATTTGACAGTTAATCCATACCATTAACCTGTTATTCTCACCATTAAACAATTATTCCCACCATTTAAGTGTTATTCCCACCATTTAACAGTTATTTCCACCATTTAACAATTAAGCACTACCATTTACCTGTTATTCCCACCATTTAACAATTATTCCCACCATATAACAGGTATAATCCCACTATTTAACAATTATTCACACCATTTAAAAGTAATTCCCACCATATAACAGTTATTCCCACCATTTAATGATTATTCACACCATTTAACAGTTATTCCCACCATTTAACAGTTATTCTGACCTTTAACTGTTATTTCCACCCTTTAACAGTTATCCCGCAATTTAACGAAGTTCTTTCAACAATTTAACAGTTATTCCCACTATTTACCTGTTATTCCCACCATTTAACATTTATTCCTCCATTTAAGTTATTCTTACCATTGAACATTGATTCCCACCATTTTACTGTTATTCTCACCATTTAACTTTTTTTCCCCACACCATTTAAAGTTATTCCCATCATTTCATGGTTATTCCCAACATTTAACAGTTAATCCCTCCATTTTACTGTTATTCCCACCACCAACTGTTATTCCCACCAATTAACAGTTATTCCCACCATTTAACAGTTATTCACACCATTTAACAGTTATTCCCAACATATAACAGTTATTCCCACCATTAAATGTTATTCCCACCATTTAACAGTTATTCCTACCATTAACTGTTATTCACACAATTTAACAATTAGTCACACATTTAACAGTTATTCCCACCATATAACAGTTATTCGCACCATTTAACAGTTAATCCATACCATTTACCTGTTATTCTCACCATTTAATACAGTTAGTCCCACCATTTACCTGTTATTCCAACCCTTTAACAGTTATTCACACCAGTTAACAGTTAATCCATACCATTTACCTGTTTTTCTCACCATTTAACAATTATTCCCACCATTTAACTGTTATTTCCACCATTTAACAGTTATTTCCACCATTTAACAATTAATCACTACCATTTACCTGTTATTCCCAACATTTAACAATTATTCCCACCATTTAATGATTATTCCCACCATTTATCAGTTATTCCCAACATTTAACAGTTATTCTCACCATTAACTGTTATTCCCACCCTTTAACAGTTATTCCTACCATTTAACAGTTATTCCCACCATTTAACAGTTAATCCCTACCATTTACCTGTTATTCCCACCATTTAACAGTTATTCCCACCATTTAACAGTAATCCATACCATTTACCTGTTATTCTCACCATTAAACAATTATTCCCACCATTAACTGTTATTCACACAATTTAACAATTATTCACACCATTTAACAGTTATTCCCACCATATAACAGTTATTCCCACCATTTAACGGTTATCTCCACCATTTAATATAGTTATTCCCACCATTTACCTGTTATTCCCACCATTTAACAGTTATTCACACAATTTAACAATTATTCACACCATTTAACAGTTATTCCGACCATATAACATCCCACCATTTAACAGTTATTTCCACCATTTAATATAGTTATTCCCACCATTTACCTGTTATTCCCACCATTTAACAGTTATTCACACCATTTACCACTTATTCCCACCATTAACTGTTATTCACACAATTTAACAATTATACACACCATTTAACAGTTATTCCGACCATATAACAGTTATTCCCACCATTTAATAGTTATTCCCACCATTTAATATAGTTATGCCCACCATTTACCTGTTATTCCCACCATTTAACAGTTATTCGCACCATTTAACAGTTAATTCATACCATTTACCTGTTATTCTCACCATTAAACAATTATTCCCACCATTTAACTGTTATTCCCACCATTTAACAGTTATTTCGACCATTTAACAATTAATCACTACCATTTACCTGTTATTCCCACCATTTAACAATTATTCAAACCATTTTACAGGTATAATCCCACCATTTAACAATTATATAACAGTTATTCCCACCATTTAATAGTTATTCCCACCATTTAATATAGTTATGCCCACCATTTACCTGTTATTCCCACCATTTAACAGTAATTCCCACCATATAACAGTTATTCCCACCATTTAATGATTATTCCCACCATTTAACAGTTATTTCCACCATTTAACAGTTATTCTCAACTTTAACTGTTATTCCCACCCTTTAACAGTATTCCTACCATTTAACAGTTATTCCCACTGTTTAACAGTTATTCCCACCATTTACCTGTTATTCCCGCAATTTAACAAAGTTATTTCAACCATTTAACAGTTATTCCCACTATTTACCTGTTATTCCCATTTAAAGTTATTCCCATCCTTTTATGGTTATTCCCAACATTTAACATTAAACAGTTAATCCCTTCATTTAACTGTTATTCCCACCATCAACTGTTATTCCCACCAATTAACAGTTATTCCCACCATTTAACAATTATTCATACCATTTAACAGTTATTCCCAACATATAACAGTTATTCCCACCATTAAATGTTATTCACACCATTTAACAGTTATTCCCAAAATTAACTGTTATTCACACAATTTAACAGTTATTCACACATTTAACAGTTATTCCCACCATTAACAGTTATTCCCACCATTTAACAATTATTGCCACTGTTTAACAGTTATTCCCAACATATAACAGTTATTCCCACCATTAAATGTTATTCACACCATTTAACAGTTATTCACACAATTTAACAATTATTCACACATTTAACAGTTATTCCCACCATATAACAGTTAATAGCACCATTTAACAGTTAATCCATACCATTTAACAGTTATTCCCACCATTAAATACAATTATTCCCACCATTTAACTGTTATTCCCACCATTTAACAGTTATTTCCACCATTTAACAATTAATCCCACCATTTAACAGTAATTCCCACCATATAACAATTATTCCCACCATTTAATGATTATTCCCACCATTTAACAGTTATTCCCACCATTTACCTGTTATTCCCACCAATTAACAGTAATTCCCACCCTATAACAATTATTCCCACAATTTAATGATTATTCCCACCATTTAACAGTTATGCCCAACATTTAACAGTTATTCTCACCATTTAACAGTTATTCCTACCATTTAACAGTTATTCCCACCATTTAACAGTTAATCCCTACCATTTACCTGTTATTCCCACCATTTAACAATTATTCCCATTTCTTCATTTATTATACAAACAATTGTTTGCATTCTTATCAGTTCACAGGCCCACACTCTGACAGTCATGTTTATTTACTTATCGGCAGCTTTTTTACACTTGGCCCTGGGTAACACCTTGCTTATATTCCAGTGTGACAAGACACCATCATGATTTGAGTTATGCCTTTACTTGCTATCTCTGTGTTGTCTGTTATATATATATGGTTGTATCTAGCAGTGCCCTGGGGAGTTTCCTGGGGAGTATATGTATCTTATAGCGCCCTGGGGATTTGTAATTTCACAGATATGTTTTTGTGATACAACAATCACACTGTGGGAATAAAGCAAGCAACTACAAAATATGATGGAGCCATAGGTCAGGCTGGTGATGATACAACACTGCAGGATAGATGAACATGTATTATTATGTGTTTTTTAATAGTGATGCATCTTTTGCTCCAATACCAAGACATTTTTGACTGGGCTACTGTCGGGAGGAGGGGGTGGGGGGAGGGGGGGTGCCAAATCTACTGCTCACTCATATGTAACTTGTTTGTGGATACACTCCCTACACCCACACTGGGGGTAGGGGGCTTTGTTCCATGAGGGGCGTGGTGGACACACTCCCTACACACACACTGGGGGTAGGGGGCTTTGTTCCATGAGGGGCGTGTTTTGGCACTCTAGTTTGTTAAGGAAATAATTTGAAAAGTTGATAATAAATAACTTAGACCAAAATTAAATAATTGTGCATTTCCTCTTATGTGAGTGTAGGTCAGTAAAAATAATTAAAAAAATATGTTTTAAATAGTTTTGCCTTTTCGCACAACACAGCCTTTGAATTAACAATACAAACTTAAAGACATATCAATAAATCTACATCCGGTTTCTGGATTTATAAAATAAATAAAATAAAGCCAAAAAATAGAGTCACACAGATTAATAAGTAAGTTGAGTAAGCAGAACCACACAGTTATTTCATTATAGCCTTAACAAAAACAATTGTGCATTACATGTATAAATGTTACAGAATGTCAAATAAGATGTTACCAGCCTAGAACATGAAATATTTCAAGTTATTTGTTCAGATATAATATTGGAGTACATTCTATATTTGCATTGGTTGGGTGTTACATTTATCATCAATGAACAATTGGTTTGACTCCCCCGTTGTATGACGTCCCGTTTATTGCAGGACGATGATTTAAAGGGATACACAACAATCTTGCTATTATGTCACCCAAAACTATTTTAAAAAATCTGTTTTTTTCTTCTTGTATAAGTGGTACCCAAAAAGAATATAAGAATCCATCATGAGTATCCATGTGAGATAGAGAAATCTCACCCGAGGGTCAGAATTGTAACCAGGGACGAGGCTCTGCCGAGTGCCTGGTTGCAATTCTGATCCCGAGGGTGAGATTTCTCTTTCTCACATGGATCACTCATGATGGATTATTTTTCTCCCATTATGTGTTTATTAACGGCATAAAATCAATGACTGCTGATTAAACGCCAGAATAAGGCGACGTCGACGTAACGTCATGACATCATAAGTCACATGTCATGTAAGATAGAGTTATCTCACATGAGGAAAATGCCTATCTCACATGAGCAGAAATGGGAGAATGTTTTTTCCCCATTTGGAGTGAAAAATCCCAATCTCAAAAGAACAGTGTTTTTTTTTTTTTTGGTAAATATTTTATATGGGAACTTCAAACAGAAACAGGGGAGAATATATACATATATACTTATACTTTTAGTGGAGGGTAACGGAATTCTACAAGAATTTTGATAGAGCATCATCAAAAAAAACTGACCAATCTGTGACTAGAGAAAAGACATACCAATACATTCTGGTAGGTGATAAACTCGGTCTTTATCCTTGATGCTCAACCAAGTTCACTGTTAAAATTAAGGTATCTACAGTGTCATTCTTTTATAACCCTGCATATTTATGCACATTCGTGCAAATTGATTCAGTATATGTATATTTCAAAATCAAAATCTTGAAAATTATCGTCTTTTTACTCCGCCAAAGATTTTTATTTTACTATAGAATATAAGGATAAAAACCAAGTAACACAAATTTTATCCCCTACTGAAAATAATAAAAAATCTCAACATCTCTCCAATGGAAAATTATGAATACATGGTAATGTGTTTGCCGAGTATTTAAATATAATATAACAATTGCCCATTTAAGGAATAACGACTCGAACGTTCACAATTGAATGGGTACCAGGTACCAGGTACCATTCTCAAAAGAGTGAAACAAATCACTGAAAATAATCATCTTTCGATTATATTTACAATCAGTGAAAGTTTCTTTTCAAATAATGGACGGAAAGAAAAATTTGATCCAGATTCTGAATTATTAAAATCTTATTTTACGCACAATGTATCAAATATTTTAATCCATATTACTTACTTTAGCTTCACAAGAAACCATTATTATCCAATTTAACTGATTTTTAGCAGCTTATGGGTCGTCCGTTAACTTTTACCTCGTCAGGACTTCATTTTTCATCCGATCCTTACCAAACTTTAACAGATTGTTAATATCAATGAAAGCTTGGATAAGTTTGAAAACCAGCCAGATCGGACCAGTAACAGCGGAGTTACGGCCCTTGATTTAGTTAAAAATGCTATATTTTGTCTCGTTAAGACGATCGGGCCTTCATTTTTCATCCGATCTTTACCAAACTTTACCAGATTGTTAATATCAATGAAAGCTCCGTCAAGATTGAAAACCAGCCAGATTGGACCATTTAGGCCAGAGTTTTTTTATTTTTAGATTTAAGGGAGAGCCGTTACCCTAAATTTTGCAAAACTGAAATAAAAATAAAAGTCGAAACTGTGAATTTTATTTTATTTTTTCCTCCTGTTCGGTCTGCTACATCTTTTTTTTAAAAAAAAAAAAAAAGTTGTGCCTATCCTAAAACTAACACAATAACGCAAAATTGCACACTTTTTTTTTGAAAATTTGGATTATGACTTAGTATTTACTTTGTAAGGTCGGAAATCGAAGTATTAATTTAGTCTCTTTAATATACATGTTTGCAAACACAATTTAATGTATACCATTGAACACCACAATACCTATTTTGCTCTACTAGGCATTGAGTTCATAAACCTTTCTTGAGAATATTCTTAGTCTTGACTTTTTTCAGGGAAAAATATGTCTATTATTCTTGCAACTATGAAAGATAAACATTCAATAATTTCCAGTTTATATATATTACATTTTGTTTGGATTTGAAGTGTGTTCAATAGCAAATTTGTGATAATTTCTGTAAAATACATTCTCAAAAATATATTAATCTGACAGTCAATCAAACCAATTCTCAAGAGTGGAAGGTATTTTCAAGAACGGTTTGTCAATTTGAAATAACATGTACCCGGTATGCAGTTTTAACATAAAGTGGATGTTGGTTACATTTATATGAAAAACAACAACAAAAATCAACATAAAAAATGAAGCAATACGTTTAATAGTAATGTTACGAGAAAAACTTATTCTATGAAAATAAAAAAAAATCTGAAATTTTCTATTTTATTTTTATTTATTTTATCGACTCCTCATTTTACCCATTTTTATTTATTTTTATTTTCTCCTCCTACTGCATTTTTTTTTAAAATCTCCCGTAAAACTAACTATAAAAAAAATCTGGCCTTACAACTCTACTTGCATACCTGACACATATCAGTGTTTTGCACATGAGCTGGAAAATCTGGTGTTACATATCTAGGCAGATAAAGGTCACACACATCAACAATGATGTCGATAACATCAAATAAAATAAAAATAAAAACAATAAAATAAAAAACGTGGGGTTTGTTAAGAGGGAGCGTTTATATGGTGTTATACGTTACAAATCATTGATTGATGGTGATGTTGCCGCACAAAATTTCAATTAATATTGTGCAAGAAAAAGAATCGATCATGGGTATCCGTTCCAGATGGGGAATTTCCAACCCTCAGTATAACTGTTTTAATTAGAACCTCAGTAGAGCCTGTGTTCTGATAAAAAAAGTCATACCCCATGTTGGAATTCCTGATCTTCACAGGAAATCTATCCATGAAAGATTCTTATAGTATTCGTTATTCCCAACAGTCTGAACCAAATATTTTCAGTTCTATTATAGATATAAATCAGATAAAATCTACTTTTCTTTATTTAACGCATCCAGCAATTCACTTATTCTAACGCACTTAACAAAAATCTAGAAATCCGATTGGTTGACGTTAACAAATTTGCAACTGTTAAATAGTGCAATAACTTTACCAGTCATGTGATGTTAAACCGTCAAAAACGAGACGTCATTTAGTTTGATTTCAATGTGTTTGTGAGTAAAACTGTCATAAACGATGAAATGCGTTAGAAACGGGTTAACCAGAAATGTTGACTTTTGCGACAGTATATCTGGCAGTATAATAAACGTCAGTTCTTTACAAGTTCTAGAACTATACAAGTTCATGAACCCAAGTTTATGAACTATACCAACTTCTTGAACTTGAAGGCTAGTTCAAGAACAGTTCTTCAAGTTCTAGAACAGTTCTAGAACTGAGTGTTAGTTCATGAACCTTTTTCGCAAGAGTGATTACGATACATTAAAATAAAACAAGCAAATACGCCATTGACATCTTATCCAAATTGAGAGTTAAAAGTTCTCCGGCCATGTTTTGTTTCATGAACATGTTTATGTTTTTTTAAATCGAAATCAATACACAACAATAGATATTTACAATTCACACATTGCAATATCTGTGAAAAGCGAGAATAAGATTTTATTTGATGACGTAGAAAACTTTGAACTGGTAAATTAATCCACAGGTAAATGTATTTATCAATTATCTGGCAATAGTTGTGCAGCTATACAATTCAGATTTCCCTCATTTCCCTGGGCAGTCACGCAGTGGTAAAAGTAGTATCTACGTCATGCAAATATTACTTATTTTTACATACAACTTAGTAGAGGTTTTACATATATATTTCTGTCCGGGACTATCAAGAAATGTTTTTATGATTTTAAGAGTTAAATTTGTTTATTGATAATACTACAAAAAGGGTGGCCATTCATCTTTAATCTTAACGGCCGGCCTATATAAACTAAAGAATTTGAACAAGTACACTGTATAATTCTTTCATAAACCTTTCAGTATAATATATTTTTACAGATTTTTTTTTAAATGTGTCAATAAATAAAACCTGATGATCCTTCAAGATTATATAAATGATAACTGATGTAATCACAAATAATATTCATAACAGTCTATTATATCATTTTAGAATTATTTTATTTTTAGAATGTTGTGATTCTTGGTTTTAAGAAACTCATTTACACAATGAGTGATACAAACAGTCTTAATCTCTTTCTAAAAGCAATTATGAGGGTCATTCAGTTTTGAGAACACACTGAGTTGCATCATAGTAGCATGACGTGATGTCATAATAGCATGACGTGATGTCATAATAGCATGACGTGATGTCATAATACCAGGGTGTGATGTCATAATACCAGAAACTGATATCATGATAGAAGCAACCAATTGAAAATATGAATGAAGCATTCTGATTGTTTCAGTGATAAAAATTGGACCAATGAAACCAGTTAATACATTCTCAGAACACACTGAGGTTTTACTGGACATTGAGTAATGAGGTTCTTGAAAACCCAGAAACACAAAATTCTAATAATAAAATAATTCTAAAATGATTTAATAGACTGTTCCATATGAATTTGTTAACCCATAATCGTGATGTGTATCATAATATTATGCCACTGTGTACTAGTTACAGATTGATTGTTTGTTTGTATGGTGTTTTACCTCATTTTCAACACAAGTAAGGTTATATATGACGGTCGATTTTTTGTGGTGGAGGCTGACCACCCACTTTCCTGGGTAGAACCAGTAATGTACATCCCACCATCCGTAAGAATCGACACTTTCTCACTTACAAGTCGAGTTCCCAGTGGGATTCGAACCCGCAGCAGTGAGAGGCGACGGTTTACAACGCAACGTCGTTAACCATTCGGCCATGGAGACACTCCAGTTACAATTGAATAAATAATGACTGTTATTATATGCAGAAAATATGGATTTGTGAGAGCCAAAAGTCTTATTAGCATACTACCAAAAAGAAAACAACACTTTAAATAATAATAACCACAGTAATCGGTTAATGAATGCTTGAAGTTTCAATCAAGTCAAGTCTGAGGCACTCTCTCGTCCACGTTTTACATCTACCGTATTTCCCCTAATAGTAGCGCTCGGGCGCTATGCAAAGTGCAAAGGGGGTGCTCTTATTATGGTTCAAATTTTCAATATCTTTCCCCTCCTTTCCCAATTGTTGCCTTATAGAATTACTGTACGGTGATCTTTTACTATGACACCGGCATTGACTAAACCTAAACCCGACTGTATAATGAGTATATCACTGTCATCACTCTGTATCTGTTTGATACACATTTCCGTCGAACTTGACGATTACAACACAGGTTGGTTGCATATGAATTAAATAATAATAAAAGATAAACTAAATTGTAAATTAAAAGAAAGAAGATAAATAAAAGTGGTAATTTGAATTGATGATGACAGCGCTTTAAGTTTTATGTCATAGACCATACCAGTGTCATACTAAAACTCTGTCGTAATCAAAATTCATTAGCAGTAAAGACGAAACATTTCTGTTTCTTTTTTGGATTTTTGAAGAAGGTTGGGGGCGCTTCTGTTAGGGAAGGTGCTACTAATAGGGGAAATACGGTATGTTAAAAAGTTGCTTTACGTTCACCCATATTTTGTATGAAAGCAAAACTCTTTCCACGCCATGTATTTAATTTTGAGTTAAACAAATGAGAAAAGTGGTTCTATAAAAAGCACAAAACTCGAACGAAACGGCACTGTTGGTCTGCACTGTACCACAAACTACAGCAAATTAAACGTACAATGAAATGAAATGAAATGTACAGTACACAACACAAAGAATGCTAAAGTCAGGATTACCGACTTTGGAATGGTCAGTAGACAATATGGCCTACTGGTTAGCTTAAATCAATTTTATGTGTACACAACCTCGCTATTATCCTGTCTTCAGCACCCAAATTGACAGGACAGTCTAAATGAAAGTATATCCATTTCTGAAACCCAGACTTTTTACTAGCACTTTATTTTTTTTAATTTCAAAATTACGGATTTCTTTAAAGGTCTAGCCAAAATATAAATTATTCCAAATGTACTCGTTTCATTCTTATTTTGCACTCAGTGTATGGCATATTTATAGCAATATACTACTAGTATCAATGTCGGAGGTTATTTTACTATAGAGGAAAACATTATTATGAAATTTAAAGAATTTTTTCGCTCGTTATTTTTCAAATCTAGAGTGGCCCGACTAGTTTTTTGAAAAACTACAAAATATTTACAAAAAAGACAATTTTTTTCCATTATTTAATTTAGAAAGAACAAACCATGGCACTTTTTTAAATGTTTTGTTTGTTTTTGATGTGTGAAAATGTGTAAAACAGACCACAAGATTGCCAGTGTCCCTTTAAAAGTTGATTAGGGAAGGGCTGTAATTAAAATAAATGTTGTAATAACTTGTGGTCAGACTCATTTGTATATTTGGCAATAAAATATGATGAAACCAAAAGTTTATAACAGAAAGAGGGTTTTTAGTAGCCAATAATTGAAACTTACCAGAAATTTCAAAATAGCAATATTGTTATATATTTATTTTTTATTAAGTTCAGATTTTGTGAATTCACAAAAGGTGTGTGGACATTCACGTAAATTATGACAACTTGTTCGGTGACGGTGACCTTGACACGCACGGTGAATATTTAGAGAGGAGAGTATGCTGGGTAATGTTCGACGACATCTCTATATGGTTGCCTGACATATCATGGTGTGCTAGCAAATGAGTTCTGTACTTCTCATTAGTTTTGTTGTGGTGGATCACTACGTTGGCCGTGCCATGGAAGGTAAGGGAGTGGAACTCGTTCTGGCTCAGATAGCAACGGCAAAAGGTGCGTATGAATATGCGACGAAACTTTTGTCCAAAGGCACAGTACAGAATGAAGTTAATAGCACTGTTAAACGGGACAAGAAAATTTCTCACTGACGATAAAACAATCCACCCTGTCCCGTCTTTCACGAATGCTTCATTGATGGAATACGCGACGTTGTAAACCATTGCAGGGACTTGGCACATCATAAACACCATAACGACACTGATGAGCATTAGTGTGACATTGTTTTCTCTCAATTGTCGCACGTTCATGTCCTTCTGCTGTCTCTGCGAGCGTTTGACGGCTAATATGAGACAGGTGTTCAATATGGCCAGGGTGGACAGCGGTATGATGAACATGATGAATGGGTAGAAATAGAAGAAATACAATTTCTTAAATGTCATATTTTCACCAAACGGTGTTAGATCAAAACTCTTTATTGTTACTGTGCTGTTATCGAGCTGGGTAATCTTGTCTACGATTTCATATTCAAACCACCGGCATGCATTGTAAAAAACTGCTGCGATGGAAACTGAAACTACCACGATACGCGCACGCTCTATTGTACACATACTTGCGGCTTTTAGAGGATGGCAGACGGCAATGTAGCGTTCTACAGTAAAGGAAACGGTGATCCATACAGTGCTGGTCTGCGCGACGAGACCCAGCGGATATACGTACACTACTATGTAAGGGAACACAACACTTTTGTAATCAAGTGAGAGTTCTGGGAGCGTGATCAGCAAAAACGTGATTAAAAGTACCATCATATCCCACAATGCCAAGGCAGTGAGAAATAAGTTTGTTGACGAATGCATCGTTCTTCGAGTCAGAACAATCACCGTTAAGGAATTGCCGATAAGTCCGAGAAATATCACTACGACGGCAGTTACACCGTTTAGATAATACTCGAAGAGTGTGTGAAAACTCTTGGTGGATTCCATTTCAGTGACGTTTCCAAGAAAGTTTTCTCCGTTAATTATGTCGTCTGTTTGGGGATACATGATGATCGTGTTGTTGATGTAGGAATCAAGGACTGCTGTTTGGTGTGAAGTGATTCTGTAGCCTGGGATAGCAGTGGTCATATTTGATCACTTTTTTAGCAGAAAAATAATTGTAATATACTGTTTTCTTCGTAGAATTAATGTGCTAAGAATAAGAAACATTATATATAAATTGAGACGGGAAATTAAATTTTTCTTTGAAATATTCTTAACATTTGGTATCGTGTGGATTATTTGTCTTTCAAGTATATTAAGAATGTTACCTAGAAACGTCAATAGTGATATAAATCACAGTTGTTTTATTCCTCGAACTTCTGTTGTATTTCCACCTATGTTTTTTTTTTCTTGACTGAAGCTGTCCGAACCACTTAGTTATCTCTTAAAAGCCTTTAACATAAAAGCAAATTAAATGCATCCACTGTGTCTTTTCACACAAAAAATAACTCATTCAATGCAATTTTCATAATTTTAACATCCAGTTGTTTTATATGTAATTTGTATTGAAATATCTCCTTATTATTTAACCACACTTATTTTCCATAGTCGTTTTCAACTGACGACACAATTTGAAAATAACACTATTTTCACAGGTGCTTGTATGTTTTTTGTTTTGTTGCAGAACACTTCCAGATTCAGCTCATTATACAGGATTTGCGTGTTTTGGCGCTCCACCTTTTTAATTTTTCCTCATCCATTTCTGTTGTAATCCACATTTTCATTCACTTAGCAAGAAAGCAAGTCTCTGATAGCAGACAGTTGCAGCGAGAATTTTCTCCGACTATTTTCCAATAAATGGTTACCAGTTACTAAGCATGACTAAAAGTCCAATAACGCTTGTTAGAAAGAACACTATGAGATGTCTAAATTCTGTGCACAAACTTTCTGTGATTGGGTTGCATAGATAAAAGTTCCTTTCGTAGTTTTCAGCTCAGTGTGCGTACATATTGTCAGGGTGCGTACATATTGTCACAGTTTTCTTTATATATTTATGAAACAGCAGCACTCCTTACTAAAAGTCTGTTTTTACTGGACTTTATTCAAGTTAAGGAGATTTGTTCATGAATAAATGTTATTTACAAATACTTGGGCTTGTCTGCATGTAAGATGTCTTCGGTTTCAATAATATCTGTCAACATTTCAGGGGTTTGGGGTTTCAAAAAGCTTTAACCTTTTGAGATAAAGTAATATACATCTGCATCGACTGCATCCATTGTTTTTTTCCTGCAAATATATAATGAATCAAATTGTTTAAATTTAAATATTTAATATTCACTCAAGTTGTCTGTCTTGACAAACATGTTCATACTTTGTAGATTCTTTTATTTACTCTATGTGTATGAAATCTGTTTTTTTTAACAAATAAATTGCTCAGTTGCACGGTCTTGCTATGCCACATTAACTATATATCCTTTACCAATATCCTTGCAAAAAATAAAATATTTCTTTGTTGGAACGCCAACACTGATTGTCTCACTAGTCTGTTTAGATTTTCCCAAAAAATATTTTGTGAATCACAACTTCTGCGTCTTTACACACACA
The DNA here is from genome assembly GCA_037043455.1 of Cyrtodaria siliqua. NCBI lineage: Eukaryota > Metazoa > Mollusca > Bivalvia > Adapedonta > Hiatellidae > Cyrtodaria > Cyrtodaria siliqua. Next base: position 41,629 of record JAWPHD010006723.1, on the reverse strand, counting down.
ACATTGTAATAATTTTATTGTTAAAATTCTCGCTCCATTTGAGAAAATGGGTTTAATATTTGATGTTTATTCTGGCAGCAATGTTTGACTGCCACTCCAATACCTTCAACCACTTGTCACTTGGCTATTTTTTTTGGTATTATGAAAATGAGTTAAAACACTTAAACACTCAGTGAATGACACTGGGTAAATTCATGCCAGAAAGTTGCATAGAGTCAACAAAAATATTGACAAATTGTTCACTCTCGGAGAGTATTTCAGAACTTCCCTGGAAACCTCTACATCAGGTCCTCATTCTGATTACATTACAGCAAGTTGATTCTCCTGAAACAAATTTTATCTATTCCTTTTGGTAAGTTAATTAGCATTTCTATTGAATATCAGCACATGTCATTATTCCCTGTAGATGCATGCTGGGTACGATCATGTGACTGATCAGGTGTGACGAATCATAATCTGTCTCATTTAATATGATTGCTGCCCGTTTTTTTATGGAACATTAATGTCATCTAATTTGTTGATGAAAAAAGTCTTTGTGAATTTTCTCTCCAGTCGCTAATTGTACGATTTCTGCAAATACACATAAAAAGATTATTAGAAATGAAAACAAATTGCAAGAACCTTTTTTTATTTTATTTGAATAATTCTCTGTAAATTATCTTTTCTATACATAGTAATAAATACATTTATCACATAACTTGTGGTGTAGGAGTGTAAAAACTTTATCATATTACACTAGTGACATAAATATTCATATGAAGGCCGAACCATCGTTCGGTCCTTTCTTTTCAGCTTGGTGTGCATTGGAATTGTCTTGTTGAATTCCATTTAACCATTTAAAATACTGGATTACGGAATTTGATGAGGTAGTCCCGTTGTTCAGTGGCGTACAGAGAAGACTGAGTCAAAATACGACGTCATCATATAAACATACAACATGCGACATCATGGAACAATGTTATGTATAGGAAGCTACAAGAGAGCGACAATAAAAAATGTTCCTTATTAGGCTTTTATAGAGTTATGTGATAAATAGAATCTCACATGCATGCCTATTTAATAAATTGTTGGACCACAAATGTGTTAAGAATTGTCCAAGAAGTTATTTTTTGATTGTATTGAAACTGTAAATCAAGTTTCTGCTAATAAGCGCCATGCATTTTCCACCATATACATTCTTTTACAATCAAAACCCTTGTAGGGAAACTATGTATAGATTTTGTATGCCTTGAAGAAATCTGGTTAGAAAATGTTCAGAATTATTCAATGAAATGTTCGGAATCATCCTTGCCTGAAACGTCTGCTTGATAAATGTAAGATGGTCTGCGTATATAGAGCAGACCTGATCAGTGGTATCAAGGTGTTTACAAAGAACACCCATAGGTTCTGTGCCTTTCTCTGGCATGTAATTGATAAAACTGTAGCCCAGTTCGGTAACATGGTTTGCTTCCCTTTAATGGGAAATACAGAGTTTTCATATTTTCAACTTCCTGGGAGCAAATTACTTTTCTTATCTCAAAACCGAAGAACTTGTAAAGACATATTTCCCAATGCTAACTGGTCATTGAAAAAGCATGGAAAGCAAATGCTTGTTAACTGCTGACATGCTACATGACCGAGCAGTTCAGGTATATAAGTTGAGGCCAGATTAAAGTTATTTCTTTGTTTAGCATTGCTATATTAAATATTATCTAGGTTATAGCTAAAAAAAAAATACAATGTAGTTGACTTCAATGAAGAAAAATATAAGATAATAATTTAGCTTTACTAAATACAAAACTTTTCTGGTAATTCTTTATTGTTTTGGAACAAAAATAAAACCAAAACACAATTAATGAAAAACCTGCTTTATGTGTTTACGTCATACAAAAGCTTTATTGAGTGGGCCTCGTCATCTGATACTGTCAATCCGGTATTATTCGCGAGGGTTTTATTTGCGCCAATATTCGCGAATCCACTGTCTCGCGAATTCAAGTAACGCAGATAATAAACTCAAAAGAGTATCCGAAAACTCGACCATCCGAAATTAAGTAGATTTGAATTATTTTCACATGATTGGTATGCCTATATATGTGTGCAAGCAAAAAACTTATATCCTTTAGAGTGGTGAACCAATTCTTACTTATTTTTAGCTCGACTATTCGAAGAATAAGAGAGCTTATGTAATCATCCCGGGGTCGGCGTCGGCGTTGGCGTCGGCGTCCCACATCAAGGTTTGTGTGTAAGCTGTGTTTACAAGTCTATATCTCTTACATTTCTTACCCTACCACAACCAAATTTGTTCATGGGCTTCCTTGTAGGGCTGCATAAGCAATTTTGGTTCCTGTAACCCATGGGCTCCCATGGAACCCAAATTATGATAGCCCATAAAATGTGCCCCATTTCACATCAAATTTTGCGTGTAAGCTGTGTTTACAAGTCTATATCTCTTACAATTCTTACCCTAGCGCAACCAAATTTGGTCATTAGCTTCCTTATAGCATTATCGTAAGGGCTGCTTAAGTAAATTTGGTTCCTGTAACCCCTGGGCTCCCATGGAACCCAAATTCTGATAGCCCTTAAAATATGTCTGTTTCACATCAAATTTTGCGTGTCAGCTGTGTTTACAGGTCTATATGTCTTACATTTTTGTCCTAGCTGAACTAAATTTTGGAATTGGTTTCCATGTAGTATGTTGTAAAGGGTTGGATAAGTAATTTTGTCTTCCGCAAATTCTGGGCTCCCATGGAACCCAAATTGTGATGGCCCATAAAATGTGCAATAAAGGCAGATGAAGGTTTGCATGTAAGCATGTATGTATCTATAATTTTGGTTTGGGATTTGTTATAGCATTATGCATCTTATTACTTCACCCATATTGGGGCATGGGCTCCCTCCTCCCCCCCTCCCCCTCTACCCCCCACCCCCCACTCCCCTCCACCTTTTTTTTTTTTTTACATATTTCTGTGTTGTTTTAGTCAATTCTTACACATATATGTTGCAACCCTCCCCCCCCCCCCCCCCCCCCCCCCCCCCCCCCCCCCCCCCCCCCCATCAACCACCCCAACCCCGCCCCAGACTTGATTTTTTTTTTTTTTTTTACATATTTCTGTGTTGCTTTTGTCAATTCTTACACATATATGTTGCAACCTCCCCGTCCCACCCCCCACCCCCTCTCACCCCATCACCCAACCCACCACGCCCCACACTTGATTTTTTTTTTACATATTTCTTTTTTTTTTAGTCAATTCTTACACACATATGTAGCCCCCCCCCCCCCCACCCCCCCAAACCCCCAACGCACTCCCGCCTCTGACCCCATCACCCCCACCCCCACCCCGCCCCAGACTTGAAACTTTTTATTTTTTATTTTTTTACATATTTCTTTGTTGTTTTAGTCAATTTTTACACATATTTGTTGCCCCATCCACATCCCCCCCCACCCCCCCACCCCAACCCACTCCTGCCTCTCACCCTCAACCCCAATCCACACCACCCACCCCCACCCCGTCCCCACTTGAAACTATTATATATATTTTTTTACATATTTATGTGTTGTTTTAGTCAATTCTTACACATAAATGTTGCAACCCTCCCTGCCTTGTTTTCAGATGGTATATACTAGCTATAAATTTATTATTCTCCGAAAAATCGAATAGTCGAGCTGCGCTGTTCTCCGACAGCTCTTGTATTTATATCGATTTGATTTAAGGTAGAAATGATGATAATATTTGTAAGGCCATAATAAATTAATTGCTAGATTCTCATGCCTGCCCGCCCCTGTTTTTTTATGCCGCCCCGGTAATTTTTATTTCTTCAAAAATTTTTTTTATATATATTATTATAATAACTAAAACAAATAAAAAAATATATATTAATGAAAAAATTGCTGAAAGTATGAAACACTATTACAAATGTGTTTTCAATCTTGGAAGTACTCAGTAGTATATTTTACTATTTTTGCCTTGGGCCGAGGCCATTTTCCATTTGTCGTATAAAATAGTAAAAAAAAATAATTCACCCCCGCCCCTATTTTAAAATAAATTTGGATGAGAAACTAGCAATTAATTTATTATGGCCTAATGGATCGTGACGATTTTGGTAATACAAGCTCGATTTTAACGGGGAATCGATATGCACATCTTGGTGTCATATATAAGCAAGTTTCGAAAGAATCAGCTGAAAACTGTCGGAGGAGATTGACACACAATTTTTTCAGGACGAAGGGATGGACAGAAAAATAATGCTAACACTAGATACACGCTCACCATTCGGTGGTGGGAGCTTAATTCCCTTAGGTCAAATCATTATGCAACAAAGATCCGTAGTTATATTTACTAAATATGGCTTCATTCCAGTATCAATGTAAAAAGGTCTAAAAGCTACATTTTGCACTAAAACCATTCAAATCACCTGGCGCCAACGGTACCAATAATGAGTTTATACATGTACTGCTTTGAAATTAATAGAAATGAAAAAGATAATAAATTTGCTGTATTGAAATTAGAGCCATTTATTTCACAATGTTTAAATGTGTTGACTAAAATTCGTGCTGTAACAGGATTTGGTAGAGCGAAGTTTACCCAAAGTGTCAATTTACTGTTGAGTTTACCCCAAGTGTTAATTTACTGTTGAGTTTGCTCCAAGTGTTAATTTACTGTTGAGTTTGCCCCAAGTGTTAATTAAAGAACTGGAGAGTGTTAACCCTTAACCCGCTAAGCACAACTATAATGGCCTTTGCGGCCATTGTAAACCAAATCAGCCTGCGCTTTGCAGGCTTATCAGGGTTTACAATGTTCAGCTGCTGATCAGTCATTTTCCCCAAAACACACCTTTGTCACATAAATGGAATGGTCTCAATTCAAAGAAAGAACGGTCCATTATATATGTAGCAGGTAAAGTGTTAATAAAAATCACATACCGGTTTGTAGCAGCTTTTACAGGTAGCAGCTGCCTAGTGTGACTAAGAGGGATAAAGGTGAGATAGCCACAAATAAGTATTTCATCATTCTCAAATTAGTTTTTTCGATTTATTAATCCATGGAGTTATTTTTTTTATCTTATTCAACGATAGCTAGGTTAAAGTATGTTTTTGGTGCAATATATTTATTACTTTCACATCTGGTTATTAGTAACAAATTTCCGAGATGTTAAGATATTATATTGAGTAGATGAAAATAAAATAATTTATTTGGACTGTATCCTCAATCTCTTTAGGCCATAATAAATTAATTGCTAGATTATCATCTCCGCACGCCCCATTTTTTTATGCCACCCGGCAATTTTTATTTAAATAAATATATAACTTCTTCAGAAACAAAGAAGAAAGAAATTCGCTTTGATGCCGATTTTCCAAGCAGCTTTCTGCGTTTTTACCACTGTTTTGAGAGCCACGTTTTAAACCTGTCCACTGAAACCCGGAAACGTAATAAATGGTGTTGAGGTGCAAAATTGGCAAATTAAATGGGAAAAAAATGGTGTTTGTTATCATTAAAGCGGTAAACGGGTTGCAATTATGAAAGATTGGTTTGGTAGTAATATTGCAGAAGATATTAGATTGTTACTAGACGTTTATAACGATTTTCTATGTGGAAAATTAGATTAAAAATCTCCCGTTGCAGACGATGTCACTGCACAGCATGCGGCCTCGCCTTCATTGAAGAAAGCCATACAACTACCATGTTTGCAATTTGTGTATCTTGTAAAAATAATGTCTACCAAAGAGATGTCATGTCACAAACCATTAAATGTTTTGTGATTTAAAAAAGCTAGTAGCTTAGTATGGTCTAAGAAGTAGTGGTTTATTATGTCTCTGCCTATACTATTTTCTGTTGCAGTTGAAATATTTTGTATTATTTATACAAGAAATATTTCTTAACATCTGAAAATGTTTAAATTCTTATGTTCCTGAAAGTATTACAAATGTGTTTTCTATCTTGGAAGTGCCTAGAGTAGTATGTGTTACTATTTTTGCATTGTGCCGAGACAATATTCCATTTGTCGTATAAAATAAAAAATAAAAAATTTCACCCCCCGCCCCTATTTTGAAATAAATTTTGATGATAAACTAGCAATTAATTTATTATGGCCTAAAATACATTTTAGATTAATTAATTTTAATATTCATATTGAATCGAGGTTATTGAATAAGTTAATTTGCATTTATCCTTTACGCTATACGGAGTAATAAGAGAAAGTACGGGGACGTTTGTTTTACATAAATATACAGTGATTAATTTTTCGATATAGGGCAAAATCTTGTTGTTCAGGGTTATCTTCTGTTTATTTCAATAGAACACAACTGTGTTAAATCAAAGTTTAAACCAAAGCTTTAACCCTTAGCCCGCTATGAATATATAATGGACTGTCCTTTGTTTAAATTTAGACCATTCCATTTATGTTACAAAGGGGTGTTTTGGAAAAATGACTGATGAGCAGCCAGACATTGTAAACCCTGATCGCAGGCTGATCTCGCAGGCTGATCTGGGTTTACAATGGACGCAAAGGCTATTGTAGTCGCCTGAGCAGGCTACGTGTTAAAGCTAGACTGGCTAAGTCCTTATGTTTGTTAATGTTTATACTATTTCAGACAACTCAAGCTATCATCAAATAAAATAGTCTGCATTAAGTCCCCTTTGAATTATTGGCTTTAAACATAAGTAGGGGGCGTCCATGACCGAGTGGTTAACGTCTCTGACTTAAAATCACTTGCCCCTCACCACTGTAGGTTCGATCCCTCGGGCCTAGGAATCTTTATGTGAGGAAGCTATCCAGCTGGCTTGCGGAACGTCGGTGGTTCTACCCAGGTGCCCGCCCGTGCCCGAAAATTGCCCGGAGGGGCACCTGGGGTCTTCCTCCACCAATGGAAGCTGGAAAGTCGGAAGCTGGAAAGTCGCCATATGACCTTAGCTGTTGGTGCGACTATAAAATCCAATTGAATCAATCAATCAAACATAAGTAGTTGAGAGCTATTCAGAAATGTTTGCGATTTTAAGATTGTATTTTGATTCTAATTACAAAATAGTAATAAAAAAAATAACCACTGGGAGACAGCCAGTCTAGTTAAAAGCCAACACGTTATTAAACTCGTTATTAAACTCGAGTATAAATTGACAGGGAACTTATATCGTAAATGACCTAGGGGTCAGTGTTAAAATTGTACAAAGGGTTTTATAATAAATGAGTTTTAAAATTCCTATAAAGACCTCTGACTTCATTTCCAACCGTTATGTGGTCATTTTAAACAATTTTAAAAATCCAAAACAAGGATTACGTTATTATAAAGCGATATAGATGCAAAATATGAGATGAAAATTGTGAAAAACATTTTATATTTTCACCCATGTACATAGTTTTATCTTTATATATTTACATTAATTTTTAATTACTACTTCATTTCACCATCTTTCATCAGTTTTTGCGCACAATATGACCTATTTATGTGTCGACGTGCCATAAAACATCATTCATTCATTCATAAGGCAAAATTATACACTCTGTATTTCTTTGTAAAAGATTTTATTATTATATCCATAGAGACGGACCCATCCCCTTCCTTTATAAATACATATTGCACTATAGTTATTCCAGGTTAATATTTCTTATATCATAAAGATTGCACTTTCATTCCAGGTTAATATTCCTTATATCATAAAGATTGCACTTTCATTCCTCGTTAATATAGATTAATTAGCCATTACCTGCCGAAAAATGTTGCTTTACTTCTTTATTAGTTAATATATACACCTGCTGAAGATTAACAAGAAATGTTTATTATGTTTACCAGATAACTATTATTTCAAAGAACTTGTATTAAGATAAAAATTAGAATTACGTTAAGCTGTACTGGCCATCATACCCAGTCAGCTTAAATGCAAGGGCTTGAAGCACCTGTCTTTGGCATTGTCATGGAAATAAGCACGGTTTTCGAGTTAAAGGAAAAAAATAATGCGATTTCGAGATATATGGGGAACAGTGTATTAGGAAGAAATTGAAGATTTGGGAGTGCAAATATGCAAAAGAGGTGCATTTTTAGATAAATTGGCTTCTATAAATGTATCCCAAACATAATAATGTTGAAAAAGTAAGAGGAGGAAATAATGTTAAGCAAAAAGCCAAATAAAAAAAATAAAAATTATTTATTAGCTCTACTGATCAGAGATCAGCAGAGCTTATGCCGTGGTGCGGTGTCCGTCGTCCGTCTGTCCGTCCGTCCGTCCGTCGTCCGTCTGTCTGTCTGTCTGTCCGTCCGTAAACTTTTTTTGTAGCGACTACATCTCTGAAACTACTGAATGGATTTTCATGAAACTTTACAGAAATGTTGCCCATGAAGTCTAGTTGATCCTAGCAAAAATTCATGTTGATGTGAAATCCAAGGTGGCCGCCAAATCTAAAAATAGATTTTTAAAGACAAGTTTGTAGCGACTACCTCTTGAAAACTCTACGTGATATTGATATGGGACTTTTTCTAAAATGATCAGCATGACATGATGTTGGTCCTTGTCGAAAATCGTTTTGATTCGACGTTAAACATGGCTGCCTGAGCGGCCATCTTTGTTTACATAGAGTTATTTAATAAAAATGTGTAGCGACTACTCCTCTGAAACTACTCAACGAATTTCATTAACACTTTACAGGAATGTTGCCCTTGATGTCTTAATGATCCTAGCAAAATTTCAGGCCGGTCGGAAATTCAAGATGGCCGCCATGGCTAAAAATATTTTTTCAAAAAACAAGTTTGTAGCGACTACTTCTTGAAAACTATCAGTGATATTGACATGCGTCTTTTCCTAAAATGATCAGTATAACATGATAAAATTATTTTGACTTGACGTTAAACATGGCTGCCAGTGGCCATCTTTGTTTACATAGTTTTATATAATGAAAACTTGTAGCAACTACTCCTCTGAAACTACTCAATGGATTTCCATGAAACTTCACAGGAATGTTGCTCTTGATGTCTAAATGATACTAGAAACATTTCAGGTTGGTCGGAAATTCAAGATGGCCCGCCACAGCTGACAATAGATTTTCAAAATACAAGTTTGTAGCGAGTATTTCTTGACAACTATATGTGATATTGATATGGGAGTTTTTCTAAAGTGATCAGTATGGAATGATGTTGATCCTTATCGAAAATTATTTTGATGCGACGTTAAACATGGCCACCAGCGGCCATCTTTGTTTATATAGAGTTATATAATGAAAACTTGTAGCGAGTACTACTCGGAAACTACTTGACGGATTTTCATGAAACTTCACAGGAATGTTGCTCTTGATGTCTAATTGATCCTAGCAAAATTTCAGGTCGGCCGGAAATTCAACATGGGCGCCACGGCTAAAAATAAAACACAAGTTTGTAGCGACTACTTCTTGAAAACTATAAGTGATATTGATATGCGTCTTTTCCTAAAATGGTCAGTATGACATGATGTTGATCCTTGTCGAAAATTATTTTGATTCGACGTTAAACATGGCTGCCAGCGGCCATCTTTGTTAACATAGAGTTATATAATGAAAACTTGTAGCGACTACTCCTCTGAAACTACTTGATGGATTTTCATGAAACTTCACAGGAATGTTGCTCTTGATGTCTAATTGATCCTAGGAAAACTTTAGATTCGATGTTAAACATGGCTGTCAGCGGCCATCTTTGTTTACATGGAGTTATCTAGTAAAAACTTGTAGAGACTACTCCTCTGTAACTACTTGACGGATTTTCATTAAACTTCACAGAAATGTTGCTCTTGATGTCTAATTGATCCTATGGTAGGGCCTTCATTTTTCATCTGATCTTTACCAAACTTTACCAGTTTCTTTAGTTATGGCCCTTGATTTAGTCAAAAAGCTGTTTTTCAAAAAAACGTAAATGGCAGTCACTCGCTTCATTGATTTTATAAGAGCCATGTTAGCCAGTAGAGCTCTTGGGCCTCTTGGTTTTTTAGAAGAATTTTCTCAGCTAAAGAGAGGAAAAAAGGTAGTCTGTTTTACAAGGGGAAGTGTCCAAATATCGACCCCTGTTTATGAAGGGAAAAAAGCCCTGTAATAGCATATTCTTGTAAACACAATAACTATTTTACTTAATTTGATTTAAAGGTTTGTATTAATGAGATCTTGGTCGAGTTTGACAATGAGCAAAAATGATATAAGTGTTACAGAGATATTGCCCTTGATTTGTAAAAGTAATTGAACTTCAGCTTGTTTTTTAGCTCTACTGATCAGAGATCAGCAGAGCTTATGCCGTGGTGCGGTGTCCGTCGTCCGTCCGTCTGTCCGTCCGTTAACTTTTTTTTGTAGCGACTACTCCTCTGAAACTAGTGAATGGATTTTCATGAAACTTTACAGAAATGTTGCCCATGAAGTCTAGTTGATCCTAGCAAAAATTCATGTAGATGTGAAATCCAAGATGGCCGCCAAATCTAAAAATAGGTTTTTAAAAAACAAGTTTGTAGCGACTACTTCTTGAAAACTCTTAAGGGATATTGCTATGGGACTTTTTCTAAAATGATCAGCATGACATGATGTTGGTCCTTGTCGAAAATCGTTTTGATTCGACGTTAAAAATGGCTGCCAGCGGCCATCTTTGTTTACATAGAGTTATATAATGAAAACTTGTAGCGACTACTCCTCTGAAACTATTTGACGGATTTTCATGAAACTTCACAGGAATGTTGCTCTTGATGTCTGATTGATCCTAGCAAAATTTCAGGTCTGCCGGAAATTCAAGATGGCCGCCACGGCTAAAAATAGATTTTTAAAAAATAAGTTTGTAGCGACTACTTCCTGAAAACTATAAGAGATATTGATATGGGACTTTTTCTAAAATGATCAGCATGACATGATGTTGGTCCTTGTCGAAAATCGTTTTGATTCGACATTAAACATGGCTGCCAGGGGCCATCTTTGTTTACATAGAGTTATATAATGAAAACTTGTAGCGACTACTCCTCTGAAACTACTTGACGGATTTTCATGAAACTTCACAGGAATGTTGCTCCTGATGTCTAATTGATCCTAGCAAAATTTCAGGTCGGCCGGAAATTCAAGATGGCCGCCACGGCTAAAAATAGATTTTTAAAAAATAAGTTTGTAGCGACTACTTCTTGAAAACTATAAGAGATATTGATATGGGACTTTTTCTAAATTTATCAGCATGACATGATGGTTATCTGAGTCGAACATTATTTTTATTCGACGTTAAACATGGCTGCCAGTGGCCATCTTTGTTTACATAGAGTTATATAATGAAAACTTGTAGCGACTACTCCTCTGAAAATACTTGACGGATTTTCATGAAACTTCACACGAATGTTGCTCTTGATGTCTCATTGATCCTTGCAAAATTTCAGGTCGGCCGGAAATTCAAGATGGCCGCCATGGCTAAAAATAGATTTTCAAAAGGCAAGTTTGTAGCGACTACTTCTTGAAAACTATAAGTGATATTGATATGGGACTTTTTCTAAAATGATCAGCATGACATGATGGTTATTCAAGTCGAACATTATTTTGATTCGACGTTAAACATGGCTGCCAGTGGCCATGTTTGTTTACATAGAGTTATATAATGATAACTTGTAGCGACTACTCTTTGAAACTACATGACGGATTTTCATGAAACTTCACACGAATGTTGCTCTTGATGTCTAATTGATCTTAGCAAAATGTCAGGTCGGCCGGAAATTCAAGATGGCCACCATGGCTAAAAATAGATTTTTAAAAAATAAGTTTGTAGCGACTACTTCTTGAAAACTATAAGAGATATTGATATGGGACTTTTTCTAAAATGATCAACATGACATGATGGTTATCCGAGTCGAACATTATTTTGATTCAATGTTAAACATGGCTGTCAGTGGCCATCTTTGTTTACATAAAGTTATATAATGAAAACTTGTAGCGACTACTCCTCTGAAACTACTTGACGGATTTTCATGAAACTTCACAGGAATGTTGTTCTTGATGTCGAATTGATCCTGGCAAAATTTCAGGTCGGCCGGATATTCAAGATGGCCACCACGGCTAAAAAAAGATTTTCAAAAAACCAGTTTGTAGCGACTACTTCCTGAAATCAAAATCAATCAGTAGAGCTTCAAGGTCATTGACCTCTTGTTTACAGTTATTTCAACAAATTTGGGATGGAGTTTGTTGCTTTGAATACAATATTGGATCAGTTCAGCAAGTGCAACATGGATGTGTGCAGCGTTATTATTGCACTTGTCATGCATTATCTTCAGTAAATGGGAGTGCTGTGCGTTATTATCGCTTTATCGGTGTTTGTAATACAATCGTAAATACGCATTGGGAAGTGGGTACCATCATAGTTAAAAATAGACGCACTTCCAGTAATATCTGGTGTTCGCTTGCCGTAATGTACGCATTATGTAGGGCTGGGTTCCATGTACTCAGACGAGCATGACAAAGCCAAATCATGTTTGGGATAATTTTGGGCTTAAAAAGTTTAAAAGGGGTGCTACAATAGTAGTCTAGTCTAGATCTAGGCAATGTTGCATTTTGTAAAATATGCAAGGTTACGGGCAAGTGCTTCGGCAGCACAGCACATTTGGTAACTCACTTGCGAAGACATTACTCGACGTTGAATATAGAACAGAAAGTAGACAACCATCATTTTATGTCGTCTGCATTGAAGGAAATTGGCAAAGTCTATTGAAATTATCAACGCAGTTGTAGAAGCAAATATATTATGATACTCTTGTATCGCAATATATTGCGATACGTTTTTTGGATGCGATCCCCAGCACTTAGTAAATGGTATCTGACTTTAACCAAGAATGTTCCTACCAAGTCTATTAAATCATTTTAGAATTATTTTATTTTTTAGAATTATGTGATTCATGAGTGATACAGTCTTAAGGACTATCGGTCAGCCATCTTTGATCCAAAAAATCCAAAATCGATGAGATATGGTCAAGTGAATTTTTCAACGATGTACGTATTTTAGGCATGAGCAATGTCAACCATATAGTACATGACAGTATTTCAACACTTTTGATGTGAATATAATATTAGAAAGAATACTTATATGGCAGAAATTGTGCGATTTATATTTGAAAAGTTTGGTGCAGTTTTAATCAAAAGTTGTTTTGTTTTTTATGTGAAATAAACTGGTCCATAAAATAGTCCATTTATCCAGTGAGTGCAGACGAGATATCATTTCTGAATAAAATAAGCCATGTTATCACATCATCTAAAATTCGAAGTACACCATTGTCATCAACACCTTGACCAATACTAGATGATTTTTGCATCAAAGTGTTAATTTTCTGGTGAGTAATAGTAATTTGGCCGGTCATTATTTTCATTTGAGCCTGAATGGATACCAAGACCTCCTTCAGTGCACTAATTTCTTGGTTAATTAAGGCCAGTGGGTCCTCATTACATTGAATTGGTGATAACTGGGGTGTTCTATTTAACATACGTCTTGGTCCTGTAGGTGTGGATGTTTGCCCAAACTGTTGGTCGTAAATATTTGCTGTTAGTCACCTAAAAGTACTATCTCTCCACAAAATATTTCAAGAACAGTAACTCCAACTTCAGCTTGAATAGAGACAGAGTTATCCCTCCTGAACAAGAACAGTAACTCCAGCTTCAGTTTGAATAGAGACAAAATTATCCCTCCTGAACAAGAACAGTAACCCCAACATCAGCGTGAATATAGAGAGAGTTATCCCTCCTAAACAAGAACAATAACTCCAATGACAGCTTGAATAGAGTCAGAGTTATCCCTCCTAAAAAAGAACAGTAGCTCCAACGTTTAGCTTGAATAGAAACAGTTATCACTCCTAAACAAGAGCAGTAACTTCAACTTCAGCTTGAATAGAGACAGAGTTATCACTCCTAAACAAGAACAATAACTCCAACTTCAACTTGAATAGAGACAGAGTTATCCCTCCTAAACAAGAACAGTAACTCCAACTTCACAGCTTGTATAGAGACAAAGTTATCCCTCCTAAACAAGAACAGTAGCGCCAACTTCAGCTTGAATAGAGACAGAGTTATCCCTCCTAAACAAGAACAGTAACTCCAACTTCAGCTTGAATAGAGACAAGAGTTATCCCTCCTAATGTGGCCGAATGGTTAACGACGTTGCAATGTAAACCTTTGCCTCTCACCGCTGCGGGTTCGAATCCCACTCGGAGGTCGACTTATAAGTGAGGAAGTGTCGATTCTTACGGATGGTGGGAGGTCCGTCAGTCCTGCGCCCCGAAAGTCGACCATATAGTTGCCGCTTTATCCGTCCGTGTGTCAGTCACACTTTCTTGTCTTGAGCATATCTTCAAAACTACGGATGGGAATACTCTGAAACTTCACACAATGATAGAGGGCAGTTAGAGGAAGTGCAGAGTGCAAGAATCGTAACTCTTTCTTCAATTAAGAGTTATTGCCCTTTGTAATTTTATACTTAGAAATTTTTCCGGAGTATATCTTCAAAACTACTGATGGGACTGCAATGAAACTTCACACAAAAATAGAGGGCAATGAGAGGAAGTTTAGAGTGCAAGAACCGTAACTCTGTCATCATTCAAATTAGAGTTATTGTCCTTTGTAATTTTATACTTAGAATTTTTGTCCGGAACATAGTTATCTTAAAAACTACTGATGGGACTGCAATGAAACTTCACACATTAATAGAGGGCCATGAGAGAAAGTACAGAGTGCAAGAAACGTAACTGTCATCATTCAAATTAGAGTTATTGCCTTTTGTAATTATATACTTAGACTTTTTATCTGGAGCATAAACTACTAATGGAACTGCAAATTGAAAACTGCTTGGAGATACAAGGCCATATGATAAATTGAGGATACATTTCAGGGAGCATCCATCGGTTCTACATATTTTCTTGTCATTGTTCCTATTAATCAGTAAATGTTCATATTTATAAATATTCCATATATGGTCATTTTGAACTGTGATGTCATAGCTCTCAATATGGCGGCTTCCATATCCGTTTCAACAGAACCTTCAAATGATCATATCTTTTTTGTTTATCATCCTTTCACCATTATTCAAGTATTTCAGAACTCTCAATAATAAAGATGGTTTGGCTGTGTTGCTACACTCCCTTTAAAATACCTATCTCTCATAAAGGCTAAAAAAAAAAAAAATCTTAACTTTGTCTATAAACTAGCATTCATTAACTAGAATGACAAAACACATTAGTTCGAATCTGGTATTAGAGATACTGAGGAAACCTCATGACCCGATATAGAATAATAGATGAATACACTTCTCCCTGTTACACTCCCTTCAAATGAAGCCTCCTTTAGATAATGTATTTTTAACTTGCCCCCAGACTTACACCTCCCTGTTGTCTACTTTGGATGTGGCAGAAACAGAACTGACTCAGCAAGGGGATGGTTAGATTTGGGGGAAATAAATGAGCAACTGGTGAAAAAAATCATAACATATTGCATTGGTACAGTTCCATTATATATAATTACATTGTAGAAAAAAAAAGTGAAAGTCCATCAAATACATAATTATTCAGTCAAGGAATCAATTTCATAACAAGTTTACTGGATTGAATGAAGTGTTAACTCAAGAAAAATGTTAATTATAAAGTTTGCTCATCAAAGAGTTGAGTGAAATCTGCCCTAAGGTGCACTAACCATTACATGGTCCGAGGATTAACTTTCATATCCTATCCAACCCCTTCTCCAAGAAGCGACAACGGGGTTGGCTGGGGTATGAAATAAAACCTTAATATCGGCTTAAAAAGTTTGCATATTGTAAAATAAAATTAAAAAGTAATTTTTAACAGGTTATTCCATTAATGTTTTTAAACTTGTTTTATTTAATATCCATTATAAAATCATGCTAATATAAGCTTTCCCATCGCTTAATGCACTAAAAGGTCACAAAATGATGGTGCCAACAGGAGTAAACATTCTCAGTCTGAGAGTTTGCTGCAAAATCTGCTGTAAACATGATGGAGTCACAGTGGTTTCCTTCTGTCTCTGCTCTTCTATGTATGTTTGGGGTTTGACATAATTTTTAACAGTCTTATAGTCATACCACGATGGTGTCTGATTGTTGCATTGAGGCTCATCTTTACCTCCTACATTATAGTGCTACCTCCGAATACCCAACTAAGTCACATTATACTGATACTGGGTCCACTAGTCTTAGAACTAACCACATGAGAAATCAATACTTATGGGTGAAATAGAACATTTTGATATAATAGAACTTCTGGATGAAACAGAACTTTTTGATAAAACAGAACTTCTGGATGAAACAGAATTTTTGATAAAATAAAAACAAAACTAAACAGATTATCCATGAATCAGTTACAGAACTAGAACTTATTAATGAAGGAGATAAAAACAAAAACTTCTTGATAAAACAGAAACAGAACTTACTGCTGAAACAGAAATTATTGATGAAACAATACCAGAACTTGTTGATGAAACAGAAACAGAACTTACTGATAAAACAGAAACAGAACTTACTGATAAAACAGAAACAGAACTTACTGATAAAACAGAAACAGAACTTGTTGATGAAACTGATCTTACTGATGAAACAGAACTTATTGATGATATAGAACAGAACTTACTGATAAAACAGTAACAGAATGTACTGATGAAACAGAACTTATTGATGTTTGTTTGTTTGTTTGTTTGTATGGTGTTTTTCGTCATTTTCAACACTTGTAAGGTTTTATGACGGTCGATTTTTTGTGGTGGATTTTGTGGTGGAGGAAGACGACCCACTTTTCGAACAAGAACAGAATATAGAACAAAACTTATTGATGAAACAAAAACAGAACTTGTTGATGAAACAGAAACAGAACTTATTGATGAAAATGAAACAGAAACAGAAATAACAGATGCAAATAGAACAGAAATGGATAAAAACGAGAAACATTTAAGGGATGGTACCAAATCTTAAACACGTTAGATGGGAAAAATAAGAAGACGACTGCTCAGGAAAAGAAGACTGGAGAATTAGACAAGTCATTATAGTGCTATTTACATAATTATAAAGCAGTAAAAAATGAGTGTTCATTAGTTAATATTTTGTAAGTACTATATTACCAGTTTATTATGCCTATTAGGGGAGCTAATGGTACATTAAGAATTATAATGAAGATTGCTTAAAGAAGTTTGTTATATGTGGATCTGACCTGTCAATCAAAAGTCTATTTTTACTAATGAGATTGCAGTATTTTATTTAGACATGATAAGCCAAATGCAAACTACTTATCAAATATTTAAAGGAATTCATAGTGTTAGTATACTCTTGATAAATTGATTTTGCCCATTCTTAACTTTTCATCAGAAGTTTGGGGATTTAATAAAGTGTTGCAAATATAAAGGACTTTTTTAAGCTTTTGTAAACGATTATTAGGAGTTAAGATATCGGCCCAAATAGTTTTGTGTACGGAGACAGGTAGATGTAGCCTAGAGACTAATATTAAACAGTATTGGTTGAAAATTGTCACGAGCTTAGAAACAAAATATATTAATCACATGTATAGAAGCCTTAAACTCAGTGCAGAGACTGATCCAAGAAAAGCAAATTGTGTTTCTCAAGTAAAGTTACTATTGTCCAAATTAGGGTTCTATGAGGTCTGGCTTGCTCAAGGGGTGGGCAATATACAGTTATTCCTTAATCAAATGAAACTAAGAATTAAAGATGTATGGCTGCAAGATTTTAACGATGGTTTACAAAACTCAAGCAGAACTTTAATTTATAGAAATATAGTTGATTTTGGTTTTAATAAATACTTAGATGTAGTAGATATATGCAAATACAGAATGGCTCTCAGTCTCGCTTAAGAATTTCTTCACATAGGCTGGCAGTAGAATCTGGAAGATGGTAAAAACACATCTGTGTACCATTTGATGAACGAAAATGCACGTTTTGTCAAGTCTTAGAAGACGAGTACCTTTTGTCATCGAATGAAAAGCTTATCAGGAGTTGCAGGTTTAATTCCACTAAATCAGCCGGGTGCCGTCGAAAAGTAGTTCTGTATTAAAGAGTGCTGATCTTTTTTTTCTTTAAAACCTTTTTTTAGTGCAATTTCCTGTTATTTTTTGGCTGTAACTGTATTCTGGACATGTTGTTGATATTTGAAAAGGGAGCTCATCATGTTTTTGACAGTTTTTGATATAAATTTCAGAAGTGAAAGTAGACCGGGTACAAAATTGCAAGTGGTAAAAATAGCTTTGACCTTTGACCCGGTGTTAGTATACAGCTGAAGAAATGTTTCTTAGAAGGTATTAAACCCCCTATTTCCTTGTTGATGTTTAATAGCAGACATGTTTATTTGCATGATAAAGTAAGTTTCCCAGAATTCTAACCAGGTTTGAGTTTTTAACAGGTCAACAGTCTAACTTTACTATGGAAGGGCAATGGAGACTCATTTACGCTATTATAACCTGCATACTAAATATATCAAAAAGTATTATTGGGAACATCCAAACTATTTTACATTTTTGAAATTAATAAAAAGTGAAAACACTACTGAGATTAGAAATCTAGCAATAATATGTATACAAAGCATTTGAAAAACGATACAGGATGCTTAGAGTGTAAGTTTTGAATATGTTATGTAGTGAAGAATAATCAATATTTGTTATATGATATAAGTTAAACATATATGCCAGTCACGCCGACTCTTCCTGGCACAAGTGCGTGTAACGTATATTTTCTTAAAATGACAGTGTAACTCAAACAGTGTAACTCAAACAATAACACAAATTTACCTTTCAGTAATATATAATGCCATTTGTTATTATAACTATGTACCTGAATATACTGTTATTTGTATAAATCACGATACATACTATTGTATACCATCTTACCATGCCACAATTGTATCATACATGTAATTATTGATGCTATGCTCATGACTCTTGTTAGCGTTATGCACCTATCAATGTTTTGATAGGTGGGGGCGGCGGGCTGACCATGGGGATTTAGACAATTTGTAAAATTTGGTGTCTAATTCCCACCCCTGAAGCAAAGTCTTTTGACTAATTCCCCAGGGTGGGAGTTGGTGCAGGGTGATTTTCGGCACCAGGTCTCAACATTCGGCCAAGTCTTTTCCCCGGGAGGCGGTCTTGCGGGGCCGCTCTAAATCCTGGCTGTCGGAAATCACCATCTGTCTAAAGACCCGTATATGCAAGGCATCCCCCACACCCACCCCCCAACCCCTCCCCCCCACCACACCCAACCCCACCCAGGTGGGGCAAAACATTGATAGGTGCATTATTGCATAATAAAGAATCTTCTTCTATAAATTCCATTTTTATTTCATTTTTTTTTTGCGAAATGTTATCTCCGTTTTCTGCCATATGTCAGCGTCTGGTTTTTCAATATGACTGGATGAACGATTTTAGCGAACCTAACGATGTGTACTCGATTATACGAAATATCTCAGGCGGAAAACAAACTAAGGTATTTTTCATAAACGATACGCCTGCAAGAGTATAGGTAAATGTGAAATCGTTTGTAGGTAAAATTTAAAGAGGAGAGATTGCCTAGTTAAAACATGAACAGCCGGGTGTTTGATTCCTAATAACGTGGTAGTAAATACAAGTATGCCCATGTTCATGCTATCAATTATAACGGACAGTTATTCGATTTCAATAACCGAATATGCAAATATGTCAAGAAATTCATTTTCCATAAGCGCTGTTAAAAAAACTAACCCTCCAAATAGTGGGCAAGTTGCAAAACTGTTTATCAAAACTCTAGACAGGTGTTCAGGCGTAGGTTTATTCAAGGGTTTTTAAAATACACATGATTGAATATGCGTAAAATTAACGTATTGAATACCAAATTTGGAATGTAATGTGAACTGAAACATAAATTCTTTGTCGTCTGCACGATTTTATTTTGCAAACACTGTTTCAAGCGAATTTGATGCATTGCATCAACTTGACTTCTTTGACTCCAAGTGAATATGGTGTGCTTATACAAACTTTTGGTATTTCCTTAACCTGCGATTCTCACCACATCATTTGACATTAAATGCACGCTTCACTTAAAGGGACATATGGCAATTTTGAAATGTGTATCAAGTTTTAAAATAACACCTCGATTTATTATTAATTCAGTCCAGTCACACCGGCATTCATCTTAAAACAAGTATTTAAAAAAGGGTTATAAAGTTGGGAGTTAAATAACTGGTGCAATATAATCAACAATTAGTAAATATGCAAAAACTCTTTTTTTTGCACGATTGAAATAATTATTAATGATTTTCATATATTCAGTATGTTTGTTTGTATGTTGTTTTCCATCATTTTCAACACGTAAGGTTATGTATGACGATCGAACCAGTACTGTACACCTCCCGCCATCCGTAAGAATCGACACTTCCTCACTTACAAGTCGAGCTCCCAGTGGGATTCGAACCCGCAGCGGTGAGAGGTGAAGGTTTACCAAAATTGCAGTATAAAGAAAAACTACTGTCGTAGTACTTCGACATCTCTATCCCCGTTTCCAGTCCACCCATGGGTGGACATTTCTCCTACTACTACTACTACTACTACTACTGCTTCCAATTCTACTTTTCCACACAGTTCTTCCACACCATATTCTACCTTCAAATATATAGGTTCACTGCTACTGCTTTCCATGCAACACTTGTTCCCCACAATTCTTTCATGTGGAAAACAGTTGGACCCATTTATTCCAGTCAATGTTTTCGCCATTCAGTACTTCTGTACTTTGATTAACATTTTAGCCTGTGATAAATATTTCAAGATTTCTGTCTGATTAAATAATGCATCAGTCCACAATTAAACACTTGGCCATTCTGTTATGTATTCATTGATGATAACCTTAGCTACTTGCAGAGGATAACGCACAAGCTACTTACAGAGGATAATGCACAAGCTACTTACAGAGGATAACGCACAATCTACTTACAGAGGATAACACACAAGCTACTTACAGAGGATAACACACAAGCTACTTACAGAGGATAATGCACAAGCTACTTACAGAGGATAACACACAAGCCACTTACAGAGGAAAACACACAAGCTACTTACAGAGGATAACGCACAAGCTACTTACAGAGGATAACACACAAGATACTTACAGAGGATAACACACAAGCTACTTACAGAGGATAACACACAAGCTACTTACAGAGGATAACACACAAGCTACTTACAGAGGATAACGCACAAACTACTTACAGAGGATAACGCACAAGCCACTTACAGAGGATAACACACCAGTTACTTACAGAGGATAATACACAAGCTACTTGCAGAGGATAACACACAAGCTACTTACAGAGGATAACACACAAGCTACTTACAGAGGATAACACACAAGCTACTTACAGAGGATAATGCACAAGCTACTTACAGAGGATAACGCACAAGCTACTTGCAGAGGATAACACACAAGCTACTTACAGAGGATAATGCACAGAGGATAATGCACAAGCTACTTACAGAGGATAACACACAAGCTACTTACAGAGGATAACACACAAGCTACTAACAGAGGATAACACACAAGCTACTTACAGAGGATAACGCACTAACTACTTACAGAGGATAACGCACAAGCCACTTACAGAGGATAACACACCAGTTACTTACAGAGGATAATACACAAGCTACTTGCAGAGGATAACACACAAGCTACTTACAGAGGATAACACACAAGCTACTTACAGAGGATAACACACGAGCTACTTACAGAGGATAACGCACAAACTACTTACAGAGGATAACACACAAGCTACTTACAGAGGATAACGCACAGAGGATAATGCACAGAGGATAATGCACAAGCTACTTACAGAGGATAACACACAAGCTACTTACAGAGGATAACGCACAAGCTACTTGCAGAGGATAACACACAAGCTACTTACAGAGGATAACGCGCAGAGGATAATGCACAAAGGATAACGCACAGAGGATAACGCACAAAATATTGAGGATAAAGCACAAATTACTTGCAGAGGATAACGCACAATTTACTTGCAGGGGATAATGCACAAAAATACTTAGAGGATAACGCACAAAATACTGTGGATAACTCACAAATTACAGAGGATAACTCAAAAATACTTGCAGAGGATAATGCATAAAATACTTACAGAGGATAACTCACAAATTACTTACAGGGGATAATGCACACATTACTTACAGGGGATAACTCAAACATTACTTACAGAGGATAACTCACACATTACTTACAGAGGATAACTCACACATTACTTACAGGGGATAACTCACACATTACTTACAGAGGATAATGCACACATTACTTACAGGGGATAACTCACACATTACTTACAGAGGATAACTCACACATTACTTACAGAGGATAACTCACACATTACTTACAGGGGATAACTCACACATTACTTACAGAGGATAACTCACACATTACTTACAGGGGATAACTCACACATTACTTACAGAGGATAACTACTCACACATTACTTACAGGAGATAACTCACACATTACTTACAGGGGATAATGCACAAAATACTTAGAAGATAATGCACAAAATACTGAGGATAACTCACAAATTACAGAGGATAACTCAAAAATACATGCAGAGGATAATGCATAAAATACTTACAGAGAATAACTCACAAATTACTTAAGGGGATAACTCACACATTACTTACAGAGGATAACGCATACATTACTTACAGGGGATAACTCACACATTACTTACAGAGGATAACTCACACATTACTTACAGAGGATAACTCACACATTACTTACAGGGGATAACTCACACATTACTTACAGGGGATAACTCACACATTACTTACAGAGGATAACTCACACATTACTTACAGAGGATAACACACATTACTTACAGGGGATAACTCACTCATTACTTACAGAGGATAATGCACACATAACTTAAGGGGATAACTCACACATTACTTACAGAGGATAACTCACACAATACTTACAGGGGATAACTCACACATTACTTACAGAGGATAACTCACAAATTACTTACAGGGGATAACTCACACATTACTTACAGAGGATAACTCACACATTACTTACAGGGGATAACTCACACATTACTTACAGAGGATAACTTACACATTACTTACAGAGGATAACTTACACATTACTTACAGAGGATAACTCACACATTATTTACAGGGGATAACTCACACATTACTTACAGAGGATAACTCACACATTACTTACAGGGGATAACTCAGACATTACTTACAGAGGATAATGCACAAAATGCTGAGGATAACTCACAAATTACAGAGGATAACTCACAAAATACAGAGGATAACTCACAAATTACAGGGGATAATTCACAGATTACTAAGGATAACTCACAAATTACTTAGAGAGGATAACTCACAAAATGCTGAGGATAACTCACAAATTACAGAGGATAACTCACAAAATACAGAGGAAAACTCACAAAACACTTACAGAGGATAACTCACAAATTACTTACAGGGGATAATTCACAAATTACTAAGGATAACTCACAAATTACTTACAGAGGATAACTCACAAAATGCTGAGGATAACTCACAAATTACAGAGGATAACTCACAAAATACAGAGGAAAACTCACAAAATACTTACAGAGGATAATGCACAAAATACAGAGGATAACGCACAAATTACTTACAGAGGATAATGCACAAAATACTGAGGATAACTCACAAATTACAGAGGATAACTCACAAAATACTTACAGAGGAAAACTCACGAATTACTTACAGAGGATAACTCACAAATTACAGAGGATAACTCACAAAATACTTACATAGGATAGCTTACAAATTACTTACAGGGGATAATTCACAAATTACAGGGGATAACTCACAAATTACTAAGGATAACTCGCCAATTATTTACAGGGATAATTCACAAATTACTTACAGAGGATAACTCACAAAATACTTACAGAGGATAACTCACAAAATACTTACAGAGGATAACTCACAAATTACTTACAGAGGATAACTCACAAAATACTTACAGAGGATAACTCACAAATTACTTACAGAGGATAATGCACAAAATACTTACAGAGGATAATGCACAAAATACTTACAGAGGATAACACACAAATTACTTACAGAGGATAATGCACAAAATACTGAGGATAACTCACAAATTACAAAGGATAACTCGCAAAATACTTACAGAGGAAAACTCACAAATTACTTACAGAGGATAACTCACAAAATACTTACAGAGGATAACTCACAAATTACTTACAGGGGATAATTCACAAATTACTAACGGGATAACTCACAAATTACTAAGGATAACTCGCAAATTATTTACAGGGATAAATCACAAATTACAGAGGATAACTCACAAATTACTTACAGAGGATAACTCACAAACTACTTACAGAGGAAAACTCACAAATTACTTACGGAGGATAACTCACAAAATACTTACAGAGGATAACTCACAAAATACAGAGGATAACTCACAAATTACTTACAGAGGATAATGCACAAAATACTTACAGAGGATAATGCACAAATTACTTACAGAGGATAATGCACAAAAATACTGAGGATAACTCGCAAATTACAGAGGATAACTCACAAAATACTTACAGAGGAAAACTCACAAATTACTTACAGAGGATAACTCACACATTACTTAAAGGGGATAACTCACACATTACTTACAGAGGATAATGCACACATTACTTACAGGGGATAACTCACACATTACTTACAGAGGATAACTCACACATTACTTACATAGGATAACTCACACATTACTTATAGAGGATAACTCACACATTACTTACAGAGGATAACTCACAAATTACTTACAGAGGATAACTCACACATTACTTACAGAGGATAATGCACATATTACTTACAGGGGATAACTGACACATTACTTACAGGGGATAACTCACACATAACTTACATAGGATGACTCACAAACTACTTACAGAGGATAACTCATACATTACTTACAGACGATAACTCACACATTACTTACAGAGGATAACTCACAAATTACTTACAGATGATAACTCATAAATTACTTACTGAGGATAACTCACACATTACTTACAGATGCTAACTCACAAATTACTTACAGAGGATAACTCACACATTACAGAGTATAACACACTCATTACTTACAGAGGATAACTCAAACATTACTTACAGAGGATAACTCACACATTACTTACAGAGGATAACTCACAAATTACTTACAGAGGATAACTCACAAATTACTTACAGAGGATAACTCACACATTACTTACAGAGGATAACTCACACATTACTTACAGATGATAACTCACACATTACTTACAGAGGATAACTCACACATTACTTACAGAGGATAACTCACAAATTACTTACAGAGATAACACACAATTCTAATGTAATGCATAACTCCACTGGCTAACCGTAAAATGCCCGATTTACCGTCTGAAAGTATGTGACATCACATAACGTTGTAACAAGCAAGGTCATTGGATGATGTCACATAACGTTGTAACAAGCAACATCATTGGATGACGTCAACAAAATCCCAGATTTAAAAATCTTAGCATGGTTATCTCTTAAACTCCTTACGGAAAAGACACGCAATAGACTAATCACTGTCAATTTTTAGTGATTATAGTTAAGAGGATGTTGTTGTTTTTTTCAATATGGAATAATGCTGCAGAAATGTTGATAACGTTTGCACCATATATTAATTAATTCATTGAACAATTTCATCTGTCTGTCGATTTTATCATTCTGTCTGTTGTGTTTTAATAAAATGTAAACCTGCTAGATTTGGTTAGTAATTAATAGAGGATCTTAATACTAGTTCAACAAGTCGAATATTTTCAGTTATATAAAGCATAAATGGGAGATAGTTTTAATCAAATAAGTCTTAACATCACCTACATACTGTCAGAAATTGTGCCATAATTAACCCGACGTCATTGGCTTTAAGTACCAAGTAGATTATAAAAAATATAGAATTCCAACCTATAAGTTTTGTGATAAATCAAATTATTATTTAAAACAAGAGGCCCAAGAGGGCTGTTGACGCTCTACTTGCTAAAACGGATCTTATATCAAGGGTTGTCATAAAATTTCCATCAGTACTTCTTTTAAAACATTGCAAAAACAAGAGGGCCAGGGTGGCCCTAGATCGTTCACCTTGTAATCATTCAATAAGTGTGCTACAGATATAACAAAGGAAAATACAGTATAGCACTTTTCAACAAATCAAGAGCCATAACTCTGTCATTACTAACAAGATCTAGCTGGTTCTTCGAATATGTCCAAAATTTCATTGATATACCGCGATTTGCACAACTAGACATCATAATTATAATGAGGCTTCCTGCCAAATTCAAGAAGGCGTTTAGGAGGAGTAGCGCGGACAAGAAATTTTAAAGTAAAAATGTCCAGGGGCCGTAACTCCATCAATATCAATGAACCGGAAAAAAACGCAAAAGGCACAGCTAGAAATTAACCAATGCTTTCTGCTTAGTTGCATAAAAAACAAAACAAAAACACATATTCAAAAAAGAAAGTAAAAAAATATTTAAAAAAAAAATCAATAAAAAAATTAAAAAATAAAAAAATAAATAAATAGATAAATGAAAAAAGAATGAAGGCCCTATCGTCTTGGCGAGGCAAAATAGTGCGTTTTTAACTAAATCAAGGGCCATAAATCCGTGGTTTCTGGTCTGACCTGGCTGGTTTTCGAACTTGTCCGAGCTTTCATTGACATTAACAAACTTTTCAAGTTTGGTAAAGATCGGATAAAAAATGAAGGCCCTATAGTCTTAACAAGGCAAAATATAGCATTTTTAACTAATTCAAGGGCCATAACTCCACTTTTATTTGTCCGATCTGGCTGGTTTTCGAACTTTTCCAAGCTTTCATTGATACTAACAATCTGCTAAAGTTTGGTAAAGATCGGATGAAAAATAAAGGCCCTATCGTCAACGAGTCAAAATATAGCATTTTTAACTAAATCAAGGGCCATAACTCCATTGATACTGGTCCGATCTGGCTGGTTTTCGAACTTATCCAAGCTTACATTGATATTAACAATCTGCTAAGGTTTGGTAATGATCGGATGAAAAATAAAGGCCCTATCGTCTTAACGAGGCAAAATATAGCAGTTTTAATTAAATCAAGGGCCATAACTCCGCTGTTACTAGTGCAATCTGGCTGGTTTTCGAACTTGTCTGAGCTTTTATTGATATTAACAATCTGTTAAAGTTTGGTAAAGATCGGATGAAAAATGAAAGCCCTATCGTCTTAACGAGGAAAAAGTTAACAGATGACGGACGACAGACGACGGACAACACACCATCCCATAAGCTCTGCTAGCCCCTGGCCAGTAGAGCTAAAAACAACTAAAAAAAATATGATTTTTGGAAAGAGAAATAACTCTCATGATAACTTGAATCTTCGAATGTTATATACTTAAATTTGTCCCGAATGGAGGCACATCTCTGGTCGAGGGGTTAGTTACGAGGAAGTCGATTCTTACGGATGGCGGGAGGTGTACAGTACTGGTTCTATCCAGGAAAAGGGGGTGGTCTGCATCCACCACAAAAAATCGACCGTCACATATAGAAAATATCATGTTAGTGCTTGATCTCATCCAGTTTATCAGGCGAGGCTGAGAAAAAAATAAAGCCCGAGGCTGTGCCAAGGGTTTAATTTATTTCGTGCCGAACCTGATAAACTGGATGAGATTGGGCACTAACATGATATTCTATTTTTCATGTTGATCGTTTAAAATTATTTAATTTACCTTTTTTCCCATTTCTTTCCGTTCAAAAATACCCAGACGTCATCAAATATACAATGACATCATCAAAAGAAGTGCTGACATCATCAACAGAGGTGCACCTGACGGGATAGGAAAGTAACTGCCGAGATAAGATTTATCTCAGGCACCCTATTTCTCTGCAGAATTATACAGATCGACATGATAAATAACCTTAAATGTGTTGAAAATGAAATTAAACACCATACAAACAAACAAACAACACACATAGCCTAAAATGAGCTGAAAAATGACATTAAACACCAAACAAACAAATTGTCCTGAATGGTACCAAGATGCAGTGACAGTTATGACTACAGATACAATAGAGGAAATTGTCTGACCTTAAAATCAATCCTCAAATAAATGAGCATATAGTGCTATCCCACCAACTTAAGAACAACAAAAGCCAAATTTTACAACATATGTACATCATTTTTAAACATACTGACGACAAAGTATATATGTATATAACTTAAAATATTTTGAGAATCCAAACTCTACAGACACAATTTCTTAGTAAACGATTTTAACCAGCCAGGCCAAACCTCAAAACTGAAGCGCTGAATTCAGAGTTACCAACTCATAATTCATTTTACGCATATTCAGTCACAGGTATTTTAAGAACCCATGAATAAACATTTTTTTTAATTGGCACATATACATTATTATATGACCTGAACACCTGGAAAGAGTTTTGTAGTGTAATTTTGCCGTTATTTGGCAGGTTAGTTTCTTTAACCATTGTGATATATATTCGGATGCTATGTAAATGTTAAATACAATTACCTAAATTTAAAAAGCAAATTGCCCCGCGTGGTTTCCGGGGGCACCCATTTGGTCACTGGGCAAAGAATAGGGCCACTGCAGATCCCTTTGGAGGGGTAGGCAGAGGGGTAGAATCCCCCCAAATTCATGTTCATTTTATCATTTTTTGTTCATGTTCATTAAAGGTCTTCATCATGATCCCTGCATTGTTTCAGGTGCCATCTCGCTCACATCAAAAGAGCAGTGGCAGAAAAACAATAAACGAGGCTCCAGCGTAAATGGAGTTTCTACGATAGAATTTGCAGCAACTCTGCAATTCAGGGTGAGAAGGTTCTAGGCCCATTTTCCATATTTTATCTCGATGTGCATGGAAGATGAGCCTGACATGTTCATGCCTTTAGGAGCCATATAACCTTTTCATGTGTTGGTGCGCCTTAAAACCCCAATTCAATCAATAAAAAGCAAATGATTATTTATTTTAACAAATCGTCATATTATTAATTATTGACCAAATTATTTAATTAAACAGTTAAAAAAACAACACATACACAACTTGTATTAATAAATTATTCTCAAAAATAAGATTACACTGCAAGTTTTACGGAAGTTACACAATAATGATATTAATAATAAAAAATAATTGTGACTTTAGAACTGAAAGAGGGCAGTTATTTTTAGACACTCGTATATTCCATCCTTTAAGCCCTCGCAAACTTTTATACGGCATAGACCAACTACATGAGGAAAATCATATTCGATTTACTCAAGTTCAGAATTATATTTTAAAAAAAAAAACCAAACAATTCCAAAATCCTTAACTTGTATTAATATACCATTGTATTTTGTCTAGATCAACTGTCACTATTTTTCTATCAGCCTGAACAAGGATATGGGTGTTATTTCGGTGGAGATTGCGTAGGGGTAGAATGGCAAGGCAGAGTTTAAATGTTTGGAATTTTTTCTTCGTTTTTCTTATCAAGTTCATATTTAAATGTTTTTTAACAATTTCACACCGATAATCACATACACCTTTTCAGCCACAATGGGGAGAACTGTTACTAATGTTGTAATAACTTGTAGTTCAATCCATTTGCATATGTTGCTATGAAAAAAATTGTGGTCTTGAATTGATAAATTGTAACATATCTGCAATAAAATATTATTAAACTTAATAAAAAAATAAAGAAATTGGCTTCCATAATTGAAATTGGAATTTAAAAACACAAAAGCATTTTAGACTAAGTCTCTCGACACACACTAGAGTGCTATGAATGCCGTCAAAAGAAAGTCATAAAGTGTCATTTCACAATTGAAAAGTGTATTTTCGAGGAAGTGTAAAGTAACCGCATGGGAATAATATAGTTTATTCTTCTTCAGCATTTACGTAGTAACAGAAATGTAATCATCTAAATCAAATGTTGCTTGGCCAAGAAGAGGTGAATCTATAGTTACCTAAAACAATATCAAGAACTCCAAAGAGAGATGAAAAACATATTTCCACTTGTGTTCAATGTATCCCAATACAATATCTGGCTTCTGATAGTAGTATTGGTTATTTTAGGAACTGTCTAATGTTACAGTAGCTGATGTTACATGCTATAGGGTTTACTCCCCTAGTCAGTCTTAAGGAGGAATGCTGATATTTGTCAGAAACTACGCATAGTGTCATGCGTGAAATTGACATCTTCAGGAGGAATGCCGATATTTGTCAGAAACTACACACAGTGAAATTGACATCTTAAGGAGGAATGTCGATATTTGCTAGAAATTACACACAGTGTCATGCGTGAAATTGACATCTTAAGGAGGAATGGTGATATTTGACAGAAACTACACATAGTGTCATGCGTGAAATTGACATCTTAAAGGGACACACGGCAATCTTGATATTTGAAAAACTCACGGCGTCCCGTTAGTTTTTCTCTTAACTTGCATCAATATTAATTGTTAGAATAGTTCAAAGCAAATTGTTTTTACATATTACTAACTTTTTATAATATTGCACCAATAATATATTTTAAAAAAAAGGTAAAATAATGAAGAAAATTGAAATCTCAGTTTGTTATTTAATTATATGCAAGGAGTTTTAAAGTTAAAATGACGCAGGATAACTAAATCGATGAGCAAATTTCAAATATTTGAATAAAACGCAAGATTGCCATGTGTCCCTTTAAGGAGGAATGCTGATATTTGTCAGAAACTACACAAGGTGTCATGCGTGAAATTGACCTGTTACAGTCTAAAGCTGCCCTGATGTAAATAAACACTTCTGTTTAATATCCAGTATCATTTTGACTTTAAACCTGCTGAATGCATGTAATTATATACAATTAAATAAAATGTGTAGTTTTCAAATTTTTTATTTCTTATTCTACCTAATCTTTAAATATATTACTGGTGCAATGTTATTATCAATTTGTAATATGAAAAACTAATTGCTTTAAACTATTCAAATAATTATTAGCAATGAATTGCAAAATACGATTTATGCAGAAAAACTCAAGGGATGCCGCGAATTTTAAAAGAAAACATGTTCCTTTAAAAACATCAAGATTGCCGTATGTCCCTTTAAAAACATCAAGATTGCCATATGTCCTTTTAAAAAAAACATCAGGATTGCTGTATGTCCCTTTAAAAACATCAAGATTGCCTTATGTCCTTTTAAAAAACATTAATATTGCCGTATGTCCCTTTAAAAACATCAAGATTGCCTTATGTCCTTTTAAAAAACATCAATATTGCCGTATGTCCCTTTAAAAACATCAAGATTGACGTATGGCCCTTTAAAAACATCAATATTGCCATATGTCCTTTAAAAACATCAAGATTGCCGTATGGCCCTTTAAAAGCATCAAGATTGCCCTATGGCCCTTTAAAAACATCAAGATTGCCGTATGGCCTTTTAAAAATATCAAGATTGCAGTATGTCCCTTTAAAACAATCAAATTGCCATACGTGCCTTTGGCTTGAAATATTTATCAAGCATTAGCACCCCGATTCATTATCGTATTGAACCTGCTTGTATATAAAGAGTTTAATTACCATGAGTTTACAGGATTTCTATCCCAAGTGAAAATTTGTCCGCTTAAACAAGTGAGTGCACTAGCTCGAGTCGGTTTATTCGGACTTATTTTCATGACGGATAGAAATCATGTTTTGAAAAACTCATTGTAATAATTATATATTACATTTTCTAAAACAAATAAATAGTTTTCACCGTGCATATTGAAATTCCTTTGTGTGTGCATCTCAAAGCATGACTGTGTCGTCATAATATTAAATGACACCGATATTGCCCGCTAGCCGGGTCATGCCAAGCAAAACTATGTTGTGTCTAGCAAAACTCTGTTGTGTCAAAAACCATATTGTGCCAAGAAAAACTATACATTATGCCAAGCAAACTTTGTTGTACCAAGCAAAACTCTTTTGTGCCAAGAAAAACTAGGTTGAGCCAAGTAAAACTAGGTTGTGCCAACCAAAACTAGGCTGTGCCAAGCAAAACTAGGTTGTGCCAAGCAAAACTAGGCTGTGCCAAGCAAAACTAGGTTGTGCCAAGCAAAACTAGGTTGTGCGCTATAATGACTTGTAATAAAATGAAGAGTTTGTTAAAGAATAAACAAACTTGCTCTGCCATGCCTTTTCATGGAACTGCATGATGATGATGATACATTAGACACGATTGATTGGGCAAAAGTAAAAGGTTAAAATACTTAGGCAACACGTCCAAACAAAACTAAATATCTATTCCTGAGTTATTAAACAAGTGGTGTGTTGGGGCAGGTGGGGGTGTGTAGAGAGGGTTGAGGGTTTTTACAGAGACTCAAACTTATCCCATGCCATAACACTCATGGAGTACCTCGACCCAAAAGAGAAATAGGAGAAATAGGAGAGACAGTTAGAACTGATAGAAGCAATGGTGGTCAAGTGTGTTTCAGGGCATGAAGTATGGGAGAGAATTGCCTGTACTCTTGTTAGATGCTGATGCGAAGGAAGATCAATAAAGTTCAGAAGCTATAGTGTTGGTGTATCAGAGAGGATTGTCTGTACTGGTTAGATTGATAAGTTGATCTGGAGGATGATCGGTGTTCCTAAGCTATAATGGCAGTGAATCAGAGAGAATGGACAGTTGCAGTTAGTCTTAGACAAGTGCATTATCCAATCAGGACATTGCTGACCATGTCAAACTTGTTATTATAGAAAGTTGAGAGTTAGGCCAGTTTATTAGTCCCCAACCGGACTATAGGTTTGCAACCCGTCAGTCAGTCAGTCCATCTCACAAATATGGATCCTGCGATATTGAGAAAAGTGTTTAAGATATTTTTATGAAACTTGACATGTTGGTAGAGGGCAATAAGGGGATTATGCACGTTATTATCACCCGCCAAAGGCGGAGGGATATTAATTTGGCGTTGTCCGTCCATCCTTCCATCTGTCCGTCTTTCCATCTTTTCATCCGTCAGTCCGTCCGTCCGGAGCCATATCTTCATAACTGCAGGTTGGATTTTCATTACACTTGGTAATATAATGTTTATCCCAATAGTGGGATGTGACGTGGCAAATTTATTTCAGAATCATCGTAGTAACGCCGGAGTTTTTGCCCTTAAATTGATAAATGTCCCCTTGAATTATTCAGGTCGTGGGTTCAAATCACACTGGAGGCATATTTTTTTCTCCTTTTTTTTGTTGTTGATTATTTCCTTTTTTCATGAGAAACTTTGCACACCCGATTACCGGCAGCTGTAGGCACAGTTCGGCAGCCGTAGGCACAGTTCCCGGTAAAAAAACAACACGTTTCAAAAGGGTAAATAAATCTAGTTTTATGACTTGTTAGCCTTAAACTATTAGAAAAGTGAATCGGCCATTTGAATTTGGAAGGAATGTTGTGTATGTTACCTGATTCCCGTGAAATTTGAACGTATATTATGCGAGTTACGGTAGGTTAAATGTTGAAATTAAGCTAAAAAATGTGATTGTAGAAAGGTAGAGACCTGGTGCTCGGTAAATAGTCAAGTTTAAGAGATTTCAGACATACTGCCATAAAATATAATCTTTCCTGAATAAACAGTCCAAATTTTAGCCCACAGAACATTTTATTAAAATATTTGTGGGTTTTTAAACACGACCGGGTATTGAAAAATGGCAGGAGTACGGTACAGTTCCATTATTTATTGGCAGGTATCTAGTACAGTTCCGAAAAAATGGCAGGCATATAGCACAGTTCCAAAAACATCGGACGCTAAAGTCTTTTCTCCTTTGGTATGGTGGTGTAATTTCGAAAACACTAATGAAGAAGTACTGTATATAGAATTATATACATCTTCGGTCCTTCCATAAACGTTTAAGAAAACCCACCAACTGTAGGGAAACGTGAATATAGGCTCGTTTGAACCTTCATTCCGACGGTACAGTACAGAGAAAGACACGTTTTAATAACAATCGTATGTTGTGCTGAGTTACGTCCCCTTTTTATAATTCACCATTTATGATAACAGGCGTTTGGTATTTAGATGTTTTGGAATAGATTGCTTAATTTTAATTATTGCATAGTTGAACACATCACATTAATTACGTTTTAGGGCCACTCTATGTAACTTAATTATCTAAATCAAACGAAAACTGATATATAGGACACGCATATAAATCAATAATGTAGTCCCTCAAAAGTGTACTTAACTCAAAAAGTAATAATCATAGGACACTATTTAAAGTTGGTATCAAATTGTAACGGATATAGGCAGATTATCCCACGAAAGTTCAAAGTTGACACATGCAGACATTCAAACTTTTTTGCTTTGGTGAGACGAAATACTAGTATATGTCTATTGTCTAAATAAAAGTTTAGTGTCTGAATTTCCCAAAAATGTCCTCAAAAATCAGATATATCTACCATAAAGGTGTACCTAATTAGCTTAAATTTAGCTTAAACATGCACATTAGGCAAACTGTAAATGGTCATAATTAAATGACACATAATCTCATTTGGTTAATGATGACATTTTTGTAAAGCCCTGTTATTGCTCTTTAAGTAAGCATAAAGTGTATTTTGCGTTACCATGGGTATCTTCTGAGCGACTACATTATTGGTTTATATGCGTGTCCTATATATCAGTTTTCGTTTGATTCAGATACATTAAGTTACATAGAGTGGCCTTAAAACGTAATTAATGTGATGTGTTCAACTATGCAATAATTAAAATTAAGCAATCTATTCAAAAACATCTAACGTGTCTTTCTCTGTACTGTACCGTCGGAATGAAGATTCAAACGAGCCTATATTCACGTTTCCCTACGGTTGGTGGGTTTTCTTAAACATTTATGGAAGGACCGAAGATGTACATAATTCTATATACAGTACACCACTATACCAAAGGAGAAAAGACTTTAGCGTCCGATGTTTTTGGAACTGTACTATACGCCTGCCATTTTTCGGAACTGTACTTAAGCTACCTGCCAATAAATAATGGAACTGTACCGTACTCCTGCCATTTTTCAATACCCGGTCGTGTTTAAAAACCCACAGTTATTTTAATAAAATGTTCTGTGGGCTAAAATTTAGACTGTTTATTCTGGAAAGATTATATTTTATGGCAGTATGTCTGAAATCTCTTAAACTTGACTATTAACCGAGTACCAGGTCTCTAACTTTCTACAATCACATTTTTTAGCTTAATTTCAACATTTAACCTACCGTAACTCGCACAATATACGTTCAAATTTCACGGGAATCAGGTAACATACACAACATTCCTTCCAAATTCAAATGGCCGATTCACTTTTCTAATAGTTTAAGGCTAACAAGTCATAAAACTAGATTTATTTACCCTTTTGAAACGTGTTTTTTTTTTACCGGGAACTGTGCCTACGGCTGCCGAACTGTGCCTACGGCTGCCGGTAATCGGGTGTGCTTTGGTTCATTGGTTCAATTTTTCTAAAAAAAAAAGTTTATTTTTTAAGTTTTAAAAAGTTTTTTTTATTATAATTTTTTTTCTTCTTTTTCTCATAAGAAACCTTGGTTCATGGGTTCATTTTTTCTTTAAAGGGGAGCTTAGGGGCCCTTGATGGATCAGTTTTACATAGAGTTATAGGGAAGAACTTCAAACATCTCTGAAACTACAAGAGATAAAGGTTTAATCTTTTTTATTTATTATCAGCTTATGGATCCTCTACCAATTTTGTTCAAATGGTATACTGGGATCAAATTTGGCTCCGCCCCAGGGGTCGCAGTTTTACATAGACTTATATATAGGGAAAAACTTTAAAAATCTTCTTCTCTGAAACTACAAGAGTCAAAGGTTTAATATTTTGTATTTACACTCAGCTTATGGTCCTCTACCAAGTTTGTTCAAATGGCTCTGCCCCTGGGTCACATGTCAAACTTGGTTTGAGTGTTTATATGTTTGAGTGTTTATATTAATGAAAGTTTGATTTGTTTTAAAGCTAGCCAAACTTGAGCCAAATACATCCCTGTCCTTAAAATAACAAGATCATCTTATAGTAGCAGTAGCAATGAGATGAATTGAATGTTGTTTAACGGCTCATCAACACAGTATAGGTAATTTAGAGCTGCCCCAGAGAGAGGGGAAGGATACATAGGAATCCGGGCACCTGCCCTACTCTTATTATCAAATAGATTCCTATGGTTCTTTAACGTGCTCGGAGGATAGACCGATACACGGGACCGCCCGGCTTACGTCCCCATCCGACGGACGGGGCTAAGGGAAAGTGTCTTGCCCAAGAACACACCGACAGAACTCAGTGGCACCACGGAGGATTGAACCCGGGGCCTCCGGTTACAAATCTGCCGCGCTACCGACTGCGCCACGCCAGCCCTCGAAATGAGATGAAGTAATCAGATTGATAAATATCACATGGCCAGGTAATTAAAAAGTAATCATTGATATACAATTCTGCATTTCTTGTATATTACATTTATTACTATACTACACACACCTGCTAATATTACACCCAGTCCAGCCTTCAGTCCCACTATAAAAGTCAATGCCTTAAAATCGTACATATTTTTTTCAAATATACTATGGTGATGATTTTTAAAAATACCTATAAAAAAATTATATAGTAGATATTAGAATTTATGAAGTCTCAAGGTCATGATTTAAACTAATAAACAAAAAAATCCGAACATATTTCTTCCACTCGAGGATAATACATCATTCGGCGGGGGATATCAATTCATCAAATTTTCTTGTTTTATTTTGTTAATCTGACAAAAAATATGGTTTCTATGGCAATGGAAATAGTAAAAATACACAAAATATATGGATCCTTTGATAACAAAAGAAATGCTTAAGATAATTTAATGAAAATGTGTGTGTAGGTAAAAGGGAGTCAGGAGATCATGCAGATCATTTTGTTTTGTTTTATTAATATGTAAAAAATTGTGGTTGCTATGACAACAGAAATTGTAAAAAATACACTGTTACTTAATATAGAAAAATGGTTTCCGCTCAATAACTTTAGTTAGGAATGAGATATTGGAATGAAACTCGATGGATAGGTAGCTTATTTGAAAAGGAAGCTTGGGATTGCATTTGAGGTCACTGGGTTCAACTGTTACAAAACAAAAATAGAACAACTGTTTCTGCTCATTAACTTTACTTAGGAATGAGATATCAATTGGCCTGAGACTTGGTGTGTAGGTGGCTTATATGAAAAGCAAGTTTGGGATTAATTTATGGTTAAGGTCACTGTTTCTAAAAATAAATACCCCATAGGGGACGTGTATTGCTTTGCAATACTTGAGCAATACTTGAGCATCTTGTTTTTTATTTATTATTTTTTTATGCTAACCGGGTCGGTTTTAAGATTTGGCAAAAAAGAATGAAAAAGTAATGTTGTATTTCTAAAAATATGAGTGTCTGTGAAGTAAGAAATTATAATTTTATACCCAAACAAAGGGACTAGATTTTTTAATCTGTATTACATGGACAATTATAGAATTTGCAGAACATTTTTTCCCTACCTTGCCTTTTTTGCTGAATGGAAGTGGTAAAATAATTAATACAAAATTAAAGCCTTACTACTGATTTGATGCTAGCTGTATTTTGTTATTTTGGTAACCTCATAAATAACACCCTGGTGATGTTTGTTGCCTTATGTCATTCTTGGTATGTTTTCATGCATACAGCCAATTATTACCAGTAGATATGAGTTATGAGTATTACAGATGGAGATATAGACTGTCTACTACTTATATGGGGGTGGGTGGGTGGGTGGTTATTGCGAGTGAGGTGTGGTGTGGTGAGGTGGGAGTTAATGTGAGTGAGAGAGAGTGGGCGTGGAGTGTGGGGTGGGGTTAGTTTGTGGGGGTGGTAATGTGGGGGTGTGGAGGGGGTTAGTTTGTGGCTGTAGAGGAGTAATGTGGGTGTGAAGTGGGTGTGGTGTGGGAGATAATGTGAGTGAGGGTGGAGTGTTAGGTGGAGAGGTGTTTTTTTAATGTGAGCAATGGTGGGGGTGGGGTCGGGGTATTGTGTGGTATGGATTAATTCAAATCTATATTAGACCAGCAATCCTCCTTAGAGTAAGTGTTAAACAATGTGGTTTCACAGCTGGATGTCTCCTATTGTTATTATATGTAACACCTTTTAAATGGTATAAAAATACCACAGCTGTGTGCCTGTGGGTGGAGTATTTCTCCTCTTGTACATTGTTTTTTCTTCTTTGATTGATTGATTTGTCACTCGGTGCATTTGCTTTACAGCTTACTGAGCGCAGGCTTGATCCTGTATTTCAATTTGGTAAGACAGGAACATTTTATTGCACTTTTACTGCATTTCATTGGTTAAGAACTTATAATGCAGCTATGGTAGTAGAATTTGATGTCACTGGAAGGTTCCATAGTCTTTTGCATGAATGTTGTCAATAAAGTGTGTGTACCATAAGTGCAAGTTTAGAAATGAGGCGCATATTTTTGGGATTTATTGAGCATTAAACGTTAATGGTCGTTATAAACTAATGCATGGTCATTATAATTCATTGGGTCATAAAACTCATATTTTACTAGTCATTATAATTTATTGTGTCACCTGCGTAGCATGGCAGACACTTAGGGATCACTTTGTCCATCGTCGGTCTTTAACCTGCAACCTAACCTTGGCCATAACTTGAAAAGTATTTGACCTATGTTCATAAAACTTCACACACATATTCATCTTACCTTAAATGGAATGTAGCGACACAGCCAAACAAGCTCTATTATGGAGAGTTCTGAAAAACGTGGAAAAAGGTGAAAGAATTATCAAAATCGGATGATAAACAAAAAAGATATGACCGTTTAAAGGTTATTCTAAAATGAATAATGGAGCCGCTATGTTTAGAACTATGACGTCATAGTTCCATATTACCATATATGGAATATTGATGAATATCATTTAAAACAAAGAAAATCACTGCAAATGAATGCAATTTTTTTTACTGGTCATATAAAGCATTATTGCCATTAAGTATTAAATATTTATCATACAGTTGCTGTCATTTTACCCTATAAATCAGTAAATTTTCATATTTATCAATATTCCATATATGGTCATTAGAACCGTGATGTCATAGCTCTCAAAATGGCCGCTTCCATATCCGTTTCAACAGACACTTCAAATGATCATATCTTCTTTGTTTATCATCCGATTTTGATAATTCTTTCACCCTTATTCAAGTTTTTCAGAACTCTCTTTGGCTGTGTCGCTACATACCCTTTAAGGAATGTCATTGCGTTTGTCATTTCACATGTTCATTAACTCTGACTTTCATTTTGGAAGAGTTATGCCCCTTTCCATAAATATTTAACCTGCAACCTACCAAGCTCATAACTATCCATAACTTTGAAAGTATTTGACCTATGTTCATGAAACTTTACACACATACATCTAACTCCAAGGAATGTTGTTACTATTGTCCAATAACTCTAATTTTCATTTTGGCAGAGTTATGCCCGTTTTTATAACATTTTAACCTGCTACCTAAGCAAGCTTATAACTATCCGTAACTTTGAAAGTATTTGACCTATATTCATGAAACTTTACACACTTACATCTAACTCCAAGGAATGTTGTTACTATTGTCCAATAACTCCGACTCATTTTCTCCGACTCATTTTTAGCAGGCCCCTTGTGGTTCCCGGGTGGCCCCGTTTGGTCACGGGGCAAAGAATAGGGCCACTGCAGATCCCTTTGGAGGGGTAGGCAGAGGGGTAGAATCCCCCCAAATTCATGTTCATTTTGTCATTTTTTGTTCATGTTCATTAAAGGTCTTCATCATGATTCCTGCATTGTTTCAGGTGCTACATTGTATCTCGCTCGCATCAAAAGAGCAGTGGCAGAAAAACAATAAACGTGGCTCCAGCGTAAATGGGGTTTCTACGATAGAATGTGCAGCAACTCTGCAGTTCAGGGTGAGAAGGTTCTAGGCCATTTTCCATATTTTATCTCGATGTACAGGGAAGATGAGCCTGGCATGTTCATGCCTGTTAGGCACCATATAACCTTTTCATGTGTTGGTGCTCCTTAAAACCCAATTCAATTCAATTAATTTTAGCAGAGTTATTCCCCGTTTTATAAAATTTTAACCTGCAACCTAACCTAGCTCATAACTTGGCAATATTATGACCTATGGTCATGGAACTTTATACAGTTTTTCCTTATCAATTATCAAATACAGAGTTATGCCCCTTTTTATTAAAAAAAAATAAATCGACTTTTATAATTCATAAAGGATTGCACCCGCCGTCTTAAAACTTTATAGTTAGATTGTAATTGCTGAAATAAGCACACGGTAGGCGATACAAGTGTTCCATGGAACATCCTTCTAGTTGATCATTAATAATCGATCATTATAATTTATTAGTCATCATCGGTCAATATACAAGTTTTAATCTTAATAATTTACTATTCATTTTAATTTTTCGTCATTATAATCAACCAATCATAATTTATTAATCAATATGTGTCCTCGTTTACTGTGAG
Organism: Cyrtodaria siliqua; assembly: GCA_037043455.1. NCBI lineage: Eukaryota > Metazoa > Mollusca > Bivalvia > Adapedonta > Hiatellidae > Cyrtodaria > Cyrtodaria siliqua. The sequence goes on along the minus strand of JAWPHD010006723.1, from coordinate 1,123 downwards.
ATTTTTTGTCTGTTACTCTCTTAATTGTGCTCATCATTATTATAGTGAAGTAGGGGCTATATAGGAATCACATTGTCTGTAACGTCCCGTCCCGTCATGCCATGTAACACATTTTTGTCACTTAGCGCCCTGACGCATTACACATTTTTAGCTCGACTATTCGAAGAATAAGAGAGCTTATGTAATCACCCCGGGGTCGGCGTCGGTGTTGGCGTCCCACATCAAGGTTTGCGTGTAAGCTGTGTTTACAAGTATTTTTTTACATATTTCTGTGTTGCTTTTGTCAATTCTTACACATATATGTTGCAACCCACCTCCCCCCCCGCCCCTCTCACCCCATCAACCCCACCCCACCCCACCCTACCCCGCTCCACACTAGGAACTTTTTTTTTTTTTTACATATTTCTTTATTGTTTTTTAGTCAATTCTTACACACATATGTTGCCCCCTTCACCCCCACCCCCACAACCCACTCCCGCCTCTCACCCCCGCTCCCCCCACCCAACCCCCACTTGAAAAATCTAATTTTGTTGTTTGTTTTTTTTAACATATTTCTGTGTTGTTTTAGTAATTTCTTAACTTTTATTTTTTTTACATATTTCTTTTTTAGTCAATTCTTACACATATATGTTGCCCCCTCCCCCAACCCACTCCCGACTCTCCCCACGCTCTCCCCTACACCCCACCCCCACTTGAAACTTTTTTTTTTTACATATTTCTTTGTTGTTTAGGTCAATTCTTACACATATATGTTGCACCCTCCCCCCAGCCCCCAACTCCCCCCCGCCCCTCCCCACCCCGTTCCCCCCCCCACCCCACCACCACTTGAATTTTTTTTTTTTTTTTTTTTACATATTTCTGTGTTGCTTTTGTCAATTCTTACACATATATGTTGCCCTCTCCCCGCTCCCCCAACCCCCACCACCCCCGTCTCTCATGTTGCCCTCCCTTCCCCACCCCACGCCTCTACCCCATCCCCACTCAAACTCAATTTTTAAAAAAAAAAAAATCTTCATATTTTTGTGTTGTTTTGGTGAATTATTACATAGCTTCTTACACATATATGTTGCCCTCACCACCCCACTCCCCCACCATCCACCCCCGCCTCTCTCCCACCCCACCC